>ML778833.1:310412-324737 GCA_009831015.1 Picea engelmannii | reverse complement strand
ATCTGATGGTTCATACTCTCCTCGATCTTAACGGCCATTGATCCGTGGCTTAACACCCGATTGGTCCATGATCTCTATTTAAAGAGCATGGAGGGTCATTTGCCGATGATCGATTGTGAGAAACTCTATTGTAAAATCTCTCTATAATTTTTTTCTTTGCATTAATAAACTGCTCCAAGTGGCCGCGTTGGCTGGGGCCGTGGATGTTTCCCTGTAGGGGTTTTACCACGTGAAAACATCGGTGTGTTGATCTTTGATCTGGTTATGTGAGTGGTTACTGAAGGTGTTCGTCCTCTGTTGGAATACCTGTGTTGTCGAACACAGAGGCGCAGTGGAAACTGTGCGGCTAGACTGTAATGCCTGTTGCGCCCCTTGGAGCATGTCCTTAATCTGACTGAACACCTCCTCCTACTTAGATTCTTGCTTCTCTTATATCTCCAGCGAAGCATCATTTAGTGCTGCAACGATGAAGTCTAAGTCGTCTAAGGTGAGGGTGGTCTCAAATTTGGTCCTGCTTTCTTTTGATTTCTTCCTTGAAGAAGGTTTTGAAAGGGAAAACTTCCTTTTCTTTGAGGGGTCCTCCTCATCTCTAGGTGGTGTAACCATGCCTTTCTTCAGTTCAACTTCTGTGCCATCTATCTCTCTTCCATCTCCTCCTTTCTCTGCTAAGATGGATGTGTTCTTCACGAATGTGTTGTCTAAATCATGGACCTCTTTGGTCTTCTTTATCTTGCTAGGTCTGGGTATATCCGTCACAGTTTCTGGACTGTCAACATCGGACATCTTCACAAGGTCCAATAGAACAGGGAGGTTCGCTAACCATTCCTTGGTAATCTCTTCCAAGTCATCCTCCGTCAACTTGTAGTACGGCTGCAGCTATTTTTTATCCTCATCAGCGCACGTTGTGATATAGATGAAATGGTGTTTCGTGTTGAATTTCATCAAGGGCCTGAACCTTTGGAGAGTGTTCGAGGTTATACGAGGTGCAGACTGGATGGATACCTTCAACTGGTTTTAATAAGTGTGGAATATGGAATTTGATTGCCACTGCTTGTTCATGTCATTCGAGTACCATAGTGTACTGAACTTCGCGACCAGAGGTTCAAACAGCTCAATGTCTGAGAAAGTCGTACCTTCTGGCATCTCCCATGCGATGAAAGTGATCAGTATGAGAAGCCAGCTGAAGTGGAACTCATATCCTTGATCTTATGCTTCCTTGCAATCCAATTCCAGCTGGTTTACAAGGTACTTTTCCCAATTCATTTGTAGGCCCTCTGCGCACTTCCCTGCGAGGTCGATTACAAATCGAGTCACTTGGGTGGGTCAGTTCTTGTGAACTAACTTTCCTGTGATCAATTGGTAGGCTAGGTGCACTGCATTTCTCTAGATAGAGGCTACCTTGTATCTTCGCATTCCCTTCTCGACATCTCCATAGGTGTCTTTAATCTTCTGCGCAAGAGCACGATCCATGGTTTTCCTTGGGTAGAATTCTTGTGGGTCAAGGCCTTGCATGCTCAGCCCTGTGACCTGATTAATCAATGTCAAATCCATTGTGATGTGGAAATTCAACCATAAATATCCTCCATGGTAGCAGGACAATAGTAACTTGACGCATGCATTCACTTCTTGGTGTCGTACGAAGTGCAGGATCTTCATGACATTGAGCAGAGTGGACTGCACGAGATTCATGGTCCATGACTAGGGTACGATCTTCGAGTTCTTTCCCTTGGTTCTGGTTAGATACATGGGTTCTATAGCATCAATTATCTACTTAGACAACTTCTACAGTCTCTGTTCTTTTCTACTCTCCTATTCTTTTGCTCTACAACTCTTCAACTCTTACTCTTACAATGAGAATAATAATCTTACAATACAATACATACGAGGGAGATTTCTAGAGATTCCCCCCCCCACAGCTCTAAGATATCAAATTGAAATAAATACTACAACTACTTTATATTTATTACAATAAATGCCTCCAACCAACAGATGAGAGCGAACGCTCAAGATCTACATTACAATCTCTAAACCATAAAAGAAAAAATATATTTTCAGACATTACATTAATGCTTCATCCTTTCAAATTCAAAACATTCTCAAAATGTGCGTTAGTTCGTATCAATTTGTCCTCCACTTTGTTGGCTTGCTTACGATGCTCTTGCATCACTTACGCATGAGGTGGAATTGCCAGAATTCCATCCTCAAAAAGGAACTTATGGATTATCTTGAAGGCCTCTTTGGAGTAGAAACATTCAATAAAAAAGTGGTCACATCTACAGTGGGCGAATATTTAAAATATATGCGGGATGTTTATAGACGAAGCTTGGCAGGAAATCCTAGGTATGAGCATCCTCCCTCAATTCTAGAGAGGAAGTGGAAGGCGATCATTGATGAAGCAAAAGAGAATATTTTGAAAAAATCAGGAGAACAAATAACTGGTACACCAAGGTAAATTACAATATTTTGATTTCAATACCAGCTTTATTTTTCTTTAGATCTAAATAAAATTTTGGTTATATATAACATACTTGAAAATTTGGATGATAGGTTGCCTGACACTTCGAAGGCAACCAAAGAAAGGATTTTCAAACATGGCCAACACAAGCTAGGCCAGGGTGGCTACTCGATGTTACAGTCACAAATCGTAAGTGCCCAAACATCTTAATAATATTATTTGTATTGCCTTACAACTTTCAGGTAATTGCAGCCAAAAACATTAAAAAACCATACCCTTATGCAATGAAGGGCGACGACATCAGAACTGAAACCATGGAGGAAGACCTCCAACTTGGTTACAAGTATGGTTATAAAACCATGGTTGATCATAGGAAAAGCATGGGGTAGACCCCAAGATCCAATTTGTAGGATAAGGTAAATAAAAATCATTCCACATTAACCTTTCATTACTTATAAAATACGTAAATGTTTGATATCATCCATAATTTAATGTCTTACTTTTTTTTAATCAGAGGAGCAGCACTATCAACGAAACCAATAGTATTGGACAACAGAGCGTTGATAATGCAACACAGCCAGAAGATCATGGTGCTCCCCAACAACCCCATCCCAGTGAGGTGCATCCCCAATATGTTCCTGTGACTGAGGCCCATGATGGTAAAATGGCTATATATTACTCATATACTTATAAATTTTGACGTTTCAATGGCAGAGAATGTCATAGTTGATCCTCCTCGACCTGAAGATCAGGTGAACAGGCCAGTAGCCATTCCAATAATCTCGACTAGAGGACCAGGTAAATAATTACATTACAGAGTTTTTTTTCAATATTAATGAACTACTTCAATGATATTTAAAAATTGGCCATATAAATTTAATATTTTTGGTTTTTGTAGGTGATGGCCCATCACATCAAAATCCATGACATGGGTACGATACCAGATGTACTTGACATGAAAGGACTGAAACAACATCAGTTGTTGAAGAGCACCTAGTAAACAAAGACATGGAAATGGATGAATTACTTAAGACCTGGATATCGCCTCTCGCAATCTTGCGATCCCCCTAGCCAAACTCTCGAACCTTTTCTTACGAGGTCCCGAGACACTATCCCACGTGCGGATCCAACGGTCCTCCTGTGACCCAGATCCAATGGCTATCCTCCTCTCGCGCCTCGCGTTCTCATGAATCGGAGTACCCAGTGTTTGGGCTCTTACCCTGCAAGCTCCCGAGTTCGCGAGCTCCTTAGATCTCTGACACCTGTCCTCCTCAGATGGATGGCTCCCGCCTTCTTGCCACTTCATTGCTTCGTGACCTCGCATCTCGCAACTTTTAACACCAAACACTTGGGCGTTCACCCTACGAGCTCCTGAGTTCGCGAGATCTCTAGATCTCTGCCACCTGTCTTCTATAGATGGACGGCTCCTCGCCTTCTCGCCACTTCGCCACTCACGACTTGGGGTACCCAATATTTGGGTTTTCAACCTGCGAACTCTCGATTTCGTGAGATCTCTAGATATCTGCCACCTGTCTTCTATAGATGGACGGCTTCTGGCCTTCTCACCACTTCGCCCCTCGCGAAGTTAAAGGACTTCCCTTTCAGACCTCCAATGTCCGAGTCTGTGAGATGAGAGAATCTCCTTACACGTGTCCTCCACAACGAATGGCTCTAATATTGTAGGGATATCGCGTCTCACGATATCACTGCTCTTACTGCACAACTTTGGGGTTTCAACTCCCGAGTCCCCGATACACAAGACCACGTGTAGATTTGACGGCTCCCATGACTCTGAATCGATGGCCCTTCCTCTCCTGAGCTTCAATCTCTTCGGAATCTTCGTGTCGTAACCTCCTTGCACCTCTGTAATATCTAACGGTCCTTGGAACTTCGCGAAATCTCCTCATATGATTTGGACCGTCCGTTCTTCCTTCTGTAACTCACGAAAAGAGAAAAGTATATCTCTCCACGAGATTCCTTCACCGCTTCGCCAACCTGCACCGCTTCTCCTTGACTTTGAATCACACTTATCTACGCTGATCTTCAGCGACTCAGAGGCCTATCCTCCCTGAGCTTTGCTAAACTTCTTCAAACGCAACGAGGTTCTTTGCACGCACCCCTTGCGGCAAACCTACGAACACTTCAACTGTTCAAGCTTTCTTTGACTCTGCGCTATCCTGCAGCAACAGTCCTCCAAATCTTCTGCTCAGATACACGACTGAGGCTTCCTCCCTTAGCCTGTGCACTCCTTGCATGGCTCAATGCCTAACTGCACCTTCACGATGAATGAGAACAAAAGATATCTCTCTGAGCCTTCTGTCAACGCACTCCTTGCGGATGAATTCAACTGCACTCCTTGTAGGAATCCTTGCTCAAGCAGAGAAAACGATTGTAACTCATTCACTTCCTCTCAGACTTAAATCTCGACACACGATATCATACACTCAACATAACAACAAGTGCATAGTAGGAAGAAATATTCATAAGCAGAGCATTCAACACACATACATAGAGAATAACACAACAACCATGAATCTGAATCAACTTCTTCTATTAATTCAAGATCTATACATGGGTGTTCTTCTACAGCTCTCTGCTATTCTCCTATGCTCTCTCAATTCTTCTTACTCCTGTTCCTAATGTTACAATGATACAAATGAGGGTTTCTATATCCGTTTTCCCTCCTGCGCTCTAGAACTGTCTAATCTAGGAATTCAATTCTATCTACCTGCAACTACTACTATAAATGCCTCTGTCTATCTCAGACGAGAGCGTATGGCTCGAGATCTTATTACATTCTTACCAAGGTGCCAAATTAAATGATCTCATTTATGTTTAGCACATCAACTTCAAAGGAAAATTTAAAAATTCAAAAACTTGCGCTGGACGTCTTCCAGTTGTCTTCTGCTTCCACATTGGTTTTTCTTGTCGTGAGGGATGCTCCTGCATCATACTCCCTCGCTTGAAAAATTGCATGGGATCCTTTCCATGAGCTCCTGCATGGTGTATCCATGCTTCCCAATCTCTGCTTCAGTCTCCCACCTGGCATCTTCAACTGGATGGCCCTTCCACTTGACCAAATATTCGAAATATTCTTTCCTTCTGGTTTTCTTACCCACTCGTTTATTCAGTATCTGCTCCATCTGTAGCTTCTATGCAACTGACATCTTCTTCTTCCATTGGATCTCTGGTTGATCATCACTTTCTGCTCCTACTTCATCATCTTTATATGGATATAAATCTGAAACATTAAATATCGAAGATATTCCGATCCCATCTGGTAACTCAATTTCATAATCATTTTGTCCCATTTTCTTCAAGACCTTGCATGGCCCAATTTTCTTCATCTTCAGTTTGTTGTATGTTCCTCTCGGGAACCTCTCCTTCCTGAAATGTGCCAGAACCAGATCACCAACTTCAAACTGAAGTTGTCTCCGATGCTGATCTGCTCTGCATTTGTACTCCTGACTTGACTTCAACAGTCGCTCCTTCACCTGGCCGTGAAGTTCCTTCATCGCTTCAGTGAATTCTCCTGCACTAGCACTGCTAGTATCAGTCTATTCTGAAACCCTCAATTCAGAAACTCCTCTCAGCTGCATTCCATATACAATCTGAAATGGACTTCGTCTTGTGCTCTTGTTCATTGAATCATTGTATGTGAACTCTGCCTATGGAAACACATTGTCCCAACTGTTGTGGTGCTCTGTCACCAAGATTCTTAATAAGTCTCCCAGACTCCTATTTACCACCTCTGTTTGTCCATCCGTCTAAGGATGATAAGCAAAACTAAACATCAAATTAGTTCCTAGCTTCTTCCACAACGTTCTCCAGAAATTCCCTATGAATTTTGTGTCCCTATCTAAAACTATGCTTTTCGGCAATCCATGGAGTCACACAATCTCTTTGAAAAACAAATTTACGATGTGAGTCGCATCACTGGTCTTCTGGCATGGAATGAAATGTGCCATTTTGGAAAACCTGTCAACTACCACAAAGATTGAATCAACACCTCTCTGTGTCCTCGAAAATCCCAATACAAAATCCATGCTAATTTCATCCCACGGCTTCTCAGGTATGGGTAGTGGTTGATAAAAACCTGCATTCTGCTTCCTTCCTTTTGAATGCTGGAAAATCCTACATCTGTCCACAGTTGATTGCTTTTGAACAGCAATCCATCCTGGATCACGTACTCTATCCACTGACTTCTATCTCTGAGAACTGGATTCTCAGCTGCTTCATAAGCTTCCTTGAATTCTGAATCTTCTGCATACATGTCCTTAAGATCCTCAAAGCCTAACGTCCTGACTTTGAATTCCTGCAATAGCAAACACTTTCTGCTCAAATCATCAGCAACTTTGTTAGCAGTACCAGAAATATGTTTTATCACAAACATGAAATTTTGCATGTATTCAACCAATTTAACATGCCTCTGATTCAACTTTTCTTGTTGAGTCACAAATTGTAATGCATGGCTATCACTATATAAAACAAATTCTTTTGGAATCAAATAGTGCCTCCATTTCTTCAATGCCTGTATGATGGCATAGAACTCTTTATCATATGTGGAGTACTTCTCCTTTGCCTCATTCATCTTCTCGCTGAAATATGTAATTGCCTTGTCTTCCTGGCTCAAGACCGCTCCTATGGAAAACCCGCTCGCATCACATTTTACCTGAAATGTCTTTTGAAAATCTGGCAACACCAGAATTGGTTGCTCTGTAATATTTTGTTTCAACAAATTGAAACTCTTCTCAGCCTCTTCTGTCCAGTGAAAATATTTATGTCTTTTCTTCACTGTGTCCATCATTGCTGCACTAATTGCACTGAAATTCCTGATGAATTTTCGGTAGAAACTATCCAGTCCATGGAAACTCCTCACCTCGAAAATATTTCTCGGTGATGGCCAATTCTTGATTACCTCCCCCTTATCTAGATCCATCCTCAACTCATTTGCAGATATAACAAAACCCAAGTAAATGAGTTATGTCTTCATGAATGAGGACTTCTTCATGTTTATCAGCAGCTTCTCCTGCTGTAATCTCTTCATCACAATAGCCAAATGCTTCAGATGTTCATCCTTTGTCTTGCTGAAAACCAATATGTCATCCAGATACACGATGACAAATTTCCCAATGAACTCCTTCAGGACTTCATTGATCAATCTCATAAAGGTACTCGGTGCATTTGTCAAACCAAACGGCATGACAAGCCATTCATACAAAACTTCGTTTGTCTTGAATGTTGTTTTCCATTCGTCACCTTCTCTCATACGAATCTGATGATATCCACTCTTCAAATCGATCTTTGAAAAAAAATTTGCTCCACTTAAGAAATCCATCAAATCATCCATCCTTGGCAATGGGAATCTATACCTGATACTTATCTTGTTTATCGCCCTTGAATCAGTGCACATCCTCCAGCCTCCGTCTTTCTTCGGACTGAGTATTGTTGCAACAGCACACGGACTCAAGCTTTCCCTGACCAAGCCTTTGTCCAACAACTCTTGGACCTGTCTTTTAACCTCTTCATTCTCCTGCAGTGTCAACCTGTACGTGGCTTTGTTTGGCAAACTAGCTCCTGGTATGATATCTATATGGTGACTCACACTCCTCATCGGTGGTAATGAACGAGGTAATTTGTCCACTACAATATTAGCGAACTCTTTCAGCAGTTCCTAAACTTCTCCTGGTAAATCGTCCACTCTTGTGCTAGTCAGAAAAATTCTTGGTTTTCTAACCACAAAGAATTGTGGATCCTCCTTCGTCTTAACTTCTGTAAGAAGTTCCTTCCCACTCATGAGAAGTACCCTGTTTCTCACTTCCGGTTTCACTTCTTTATCCTCAATTGGACACAACATATGAGTCCGCCCATTCCTCTCCAGGGTATATGTATTTTTCCTCCCATCATGAATTACATTTCTATCATATTGCCATGGTCTTCCCAGCAATAAATGACAAACATCCATAGGAATAACATCACATAAAATTTTATCATTATATCCTTCTATCTTAATGTCAACTAAGCATTGTTTAGTGACATTTACCTGATGTTCCTTCTGTAGCCATGAAACTTTGTATGGACTTGGATGATCAGTTGTCTCCAGCTCCAGCCTCTCCACCATCTCGGTTGAAACGAGATTATCGGTGCTTCCACTATCCACGATGACTTTGCATGCCCAACCCTTGGTCTTGCAAGCAGTCCTAAAAATACTGTTCCTCTGCGCTGAATTTTCCATCTCCTTTTCGGGCGTCAAAAGGAATTTCCACATTACTAGCGATCTTCCACCTTCAGCGTACTCTGCCTCAACGTATTGCCTCTGTGCCTCGGCGATGTGAGTCTCTCCTCCATCTTTCCTTCTATCTAGAAAGTCGACTGAATTGTGCCCATCTTCTCCACATGTGAAGCATGTGATTACTCCACCTCTTCCTCTTCCTCTACCTCTGGTACGAGGAAACCTATTATTATTAACATATCCTCCTCTTTGCTTAGTTTGTTGTCCTATTTTCTCAGCATATCGCCCTCGTTGCGAACTTCCACCTCTCTATGTTTGAGTTTGAGGTTTCTTCCAGTCATCCTTGGGCTTCTGGTATTTATCTTGGGCAACTGATTTGCCTTTGGGCTGACTTCTGCCTCGGCCCCTCTGACTTTTTTTACAGCTCAGCTTCTCCTCATCTTTCAGAGCCAATTGGTAAGCATCCTCCACCGTTCGGATGGTTGCCATATTTAGTTCATCCTGAATTTCATACCTCGGGCCATTCATATACCTATCCACCTTTTCATCATTGCTTTCGCGATGACCTGCTCTGATATTCAACCTGTAAAATTCCTCAGTATACTCCTTCACTGTCATCAGCTTCTGTCTTAGGTTTTGCATCCTCCTGAACAGAGAAATTTGACAATCCCTGGGAATAAATTTTGCTCTCATCTTTGCAATCATCCTGTCCCAGCTCTTAATCTCCTGCTTGCCTTGGCAACACCTGTCAGCTTGCAGTTCATCCCACCATAATGTTGCATGTCCCTTTAATCTCGTGACAGCATGTCTGACCTTCTTGTATTCTTCGATATCTTCATAATCGAAGTAAGTGTCAAGAGCTCTAACCCAGTCTAGCAGCTCTTCTGCATCCAGATTCCCTTCATAAGCTGGAATGTCCATCTTTGTTTTTGAACTCATCTGAGCAATAGCCTTAATTAAACGCTCATTGGCTGCATCTTCCGCTGGGATTTCTTCTTCTTCATGTCCAGCATCACCTTCATCCTCTGATTCACTGATATCTCTTGTATCAACATTTCGCCTTTGTCTTATCTCCATGTCCTCCATTCTGGCATGAAGATTTCGCATTCCTCTCTCCACGTCTGGATTTTGTACTTGCCTGCCTCCTTCTCTGGACATTTCTCTTCCTCTAGACAATTCCCTTTCCCCCTCTGGATAGGGTGATTGTCTACCTCTTCTCCTTGGCGGCATGGTGAATTCTCCCTGTCCTCTACTGTAGAAAGCAAAGAAACTTTTCTAAGCTATGATACCACTTGACACAGGCGCGCCCTTCCAGGGGGCACATCTGCTCTCATGGGACCTTATTCTTCTTAGCTTGAAGAACTTGGAGGTTCTTCTATTTCCCTATCGGGAAATCTGCACCCACAGTTCTCTCATGCGATCCCCCTCCCTTGATTTATCAGGGAATCGAAACTCGTGACTTCACGAGTTCTAAGGTTGAGCATTGGGTTCTCGAATCCCCGAGACCCGATGGTCAGTCAACTCGATGACTTTTCCCCGAGGGATTTCGCTACTCGCGACCTCGTAGGTTGAACTGTCGAACTTTCACCCTCTTATTTTGTGAATCCCCGAGATGCGAGAATTCAACGGAGTGTTGACTCCTATCTCCAGGCAATGCGTGTCCACTCGTCGACCACGCGGTCCCACCTTATGCTCTACCATGCATCCACTCGCTCTCGGCACTTCGCAACTCGCGAATCCTAATGCCAATGCTTCGAGACTTCTCACAGCGAGATCCCGAGGCTGGTGCCACCTGTATTCCACTCACTCTCTGTTATGGCCCACACTGCTCTCCAGATGTCGGGATATCGCCTCTCACAATCTCACGATCCCCGTAGCCAAACTCTCGAACCTTTTCTTGCGAGGTCCCGAGACACTATCCCACATGCGGATCCAACAGTCCTCCTGCGACCCGGATCCAACGGCTATCCTCCTCTCGTGCCTCGTGTTCTCGTGACTCGGAGTACCCAATGTTTGGGATCTTACCCTGCAAGCTCCCGAGTTCATGAGCTCCTTAGATCTCTGACACCTATCCTCCTCAGATGGACGGCTCCCGCCTTCTCGCCACTTCGCCACTTCGTGACCTCACGTCTCGCGACTTTTAACACCAAACACTTGGGCATTCACCCTACAAGCTCCCGAGTTCGCAAGATCTCTAGATCTCTACCACCTGTCTTTTACAGATGGACGGATCCTAGCCTTCTCGCCACTTTGCCACTCACGACTTGGAGTACCAATTATTTGGGTTTTCAACCTGCGAACTCCCGAGTTCACGAGATCTCTAGATCTCTGCCACCTGTCTTCTACAGATGGACAGCTCCTGGCCTTCTCCCCACTTCGCCCCTCACGAAGCTAAAGGACTTCCCTTTCGGACCTCCAATGTGTGAGTCTGCGAGATGAGAGAATCTCCTTACACGTGTCCTCCACAACGAACGGCTCTGATCTTGTAGGGATATCGCGTCTCGCAATATCGCTGCTCTTACTGCACAACTTTGGGGTTTCAACTCCCGAGTCCCCGATACACGAGACCACGTGTAGATCTGACGGCTCTCGTGACTCTGAATCGACGGCCCTTCCTCTCCTGAGCTTCAATCTCTTCGAAATATTCACGTCGTAACCTCCTTTCACCTCTGCAATATCTAACGGTCCTTGGAACTTCACAAAATCTCCTCAGATGATTTCGATCATCCATTCTTCCTTCTGTAACTCACGAAAAGAGAAAAGTATATCTCTCCACGAGATTCCTTCGCTGCTTTGCCAACCTGGGCCACTTCTCCCTGACTTTGAATCACACTTATCTACGCTAATCTTCAGCGAATCAAACGCCTATCCTCCCTGATCTTTGCTAAACTTCTTCAACCTCAACGAGGTTCTTTGCACGCACCCCTTGCGGCAAACCTACGAACACTTCAACTGTTCAAGCTTCCTTTGACTCTGTGCTATCCCGCAGCAACAATCCTCCAAAGCTTCTGCTCAGATACACGACTGAGGCTTCCTCCCTTAGCCTGTGCACTCCTTGCACGGCTCGATGCCTAACTGCACCTTCACAATGAATGAGAACAAAATCTATCTCTCTGAGCCTTCTGTCAACGCACTCCTTGCGGACGACTTCAACTGCACTCCTTGCAGGAATCCTTGCTCAAGCAGAGAAAACAATTGTAACTCATTCACTTCCTCTCAAACTTAAATCTCGACACACGAGATCATACACTCAGCATAACAACAAGTGCATAGCAGAAAGAAATATCCATAAGCAAAGCATTCAACACACATACACAGAGAATAACACAACAACCATGAATCTGAATCAACTTCTTCTATTAATTCAAGATCTATACATGGGTGTTCTTCGACAGCTCTCTGCTATTCTCCTATGCTCTCTCCATTCTTCTTACTCATTTTCCTAATGTTACAATGATACAAATGAGGGTGTCTATATCCATTTTCCCTCATGCACTCTAGAACTGTCTAATCTAGGAATTCAATTCTATCTACCTGCAACTACTACTATAAATGGCTCTGTCTATCTCAGACGAGAGCGTATGGCTCGAGCTCTGATTACATTCTTACCAAGGCACCAAATTAAATGATCTCATTTATGTTTAGCACATCAACTTCAAGGGAAAATTTAAAAATTCAAAAACTTGCGCTGGACGTCTTCTAGTTGTCTTCTGCTTCCACGTTGATTTTGCTTGTCGTGAGGCATGCTCCTGCATCAGAAATGGGGATGTCAAATATTTTATAATATTTTTTCATAACATTACCCTTTTTTTCATTATGTCTTTAAATTTGATAATCCATATAGAGGTTCATGATATAAAAACTCATTGTTATAATGTTGACATAAATTCCAATCTTCACTTTGTCGATTAGAGGGCACAATTTTAGCAACAATTTAATGTTTTTAGTTCCTTGAAATTTCTTTTGTTTCTTCAACAACATTAAGGATTGTTTCTTCATGTTTTTTGTTTCACATGTTAAAATATAGATGTAACAATTTGATCTCAAAATCTTAGGTTGATGTTCATCCATATACATATAGATAGACATGAATTTGGGTACCTTGGAATTCTAGTGAAATACAAAGGACCAAAATCTTTAAGGGCTCCTTCTTTAATATTATAATTTTATTTCTCAAAACCTAGTGTTGCATTTTTATTTAGGTCCATCATATTTTTCTTATAGTTTCCTATGTAAACCTATTATTTCAACCTCCTTTATTGGTTCCTCATGGACAAATTTCATAATTTTTTCATTGATGAGAGAAACCAATGTTATGGCCCCGATTACTTGCCACTCATGTTCTTCAATATCGTACTTGATTCATATAACCTCATTAAGAATAGATGAAGGATAATTTCCTTTCACTTTGATTTATCACCAATAATTTGATTATCATTGAACCCATGGTTAGTGTTAGATGCAATATATCCTTAATTTTGTACTATAGTTGAAGACAAAGAGAGATCAATGCTATCATTAAGTTCTATAGCATCACATGCCATACCATTTTTATCTTGAAACATGCCATGAACATGTCCACATTCTCCATTTTATATTTCAATATTGGGATCATTAGTATCCCATTCATTACTGTAAATTCCCAAGGTTTTTCCACACATCTTACAAACCACTAATAAAATAGATGGAACCCAACACCATGAATGAAGAAAACAAAATAAACGACAATGAGAGAGTTTTGACCATATGTCAAAACTCTTTTGTCCCTTTAAAAAAACTTCATTGATGTTCAAGGGAGCAATCTATCTATGAGAAAAGACTTAGTTTATCCCCCGCATATATTCAGTAAGGTGTGTGGGATAAACACACCCTCAAAAAAAAAAAATCACAAGCGACCTAAAACCCTAGTATCATGCTTAGAGCTTAATGTAAAGTCTTTGAGCCAACACCTTAGGCCTACGAACCAATACCAAGATAAAGGGAACCCAACACCATTGATGAGGTCAAAAAAATAAACTACAATGAGAGAGTTGTGATAGCATGTCACCTAAGCTACAATAAGTAATAAAATAATGCAACTTTTGTGGATAATAAAAGAGAGCATGATATGTCATCATCTTCTCCAACTAATTCCATGCCTCCACTTGTAAATTCTAGGCATTTCCATACAAAAAGAGGAGAACTGAGTAGCAACATAAACCACCATGAATATAGTGAAAACATTGTAACTAAACCTTCAATGGAAATATTAGGAAAGAAACCCACTATCACAACAATTATTATGGTTTGTGAAGCCCCACGATATGCATTAGATGTGTTTAAGATGAACTCCCATACCCATAACACAATGTTAAAAGTGATCTCCAAGAAAAATATCAAATTATGATATTTTTCTTTATAATCATGGTAGTAAATGTCATATAGAGGATCCTCATATAACTCCCCATTGACAATGATTTGACAAATACTCTCCTTCTTACGGTTCTATCCAATTCTATTATTTCAATCCTTAAATATTATGCTCACCACCCCCATCAATATATCTTTTGTGTTGCACAAAACTATAGTAGTCAAGATCTTGATCCTCCTGGACTAGAGAAAATTTATCCATAACAATCAAAGGGATGTGCTCCATAAT
>ML778833.1:294548-309970 GCA_009831015.1 Picea engelmannii | reverse complement strand
CCAAAGGGATCTTAGAAAGTGGATCCATTGCCCTCACTAGTTCCTCCATCATTTCTACATATTGCATATGAGACATAGCATGTTAGTATCTCATCTTCAGTAACTTGTGTATAGGACATTGGTTGTTCTTTTAATTAAACTCCAATCCAACTTATATTCCATTAATTTAACATAAATGAGATGTCACACAATGACATAATGTTTACTCTAGAACCAACCCAAATGGGGAAAAAAAAATCAATGGTTACTCAATTCTCATTTTGAGAATATTTGGTTACAATGTAATTCATGGATCTTTGTGCATACTTTCCTCTTTGGCCAAAATACCCTCTGAGAGTCGTGTCAAAAGTACGAATAGGATATCATGGGGGTAATGGGAAGGCCAAGAGACCGACCTTTTAGTTCCCATTGCTCTCTCTCTCTTTTGCTCCTATTTTCATTTTTTTGTTTTATTTTGTTTTACTTTTTTTTCTTTGTGTCGTTTAATTTATTAAATCCTGTATTGTCATTTATTATATAACCTTCATTAATTTTTAAATTACACTTGTAGGTATTGATTCTTACAATCATTCCCATGTTCAGATCCATTTCAAGTCAGGTCTCCCCATTGAGAGTGTTTTTTTGTTCTCCAAAATATTAGTTGACCAATCTAGAACAATGTGTCATCTTTATGTTTCTCTTGACCATGGATCTAACTATGAATGCTAGATTCTGTTACTGGCTCAAGTTCTTTCTATTCTCTAGTTCCTAGCTATGCTATCATGTAGCAATTCCACAAGAGGATGTGTGAATGACCTCCTTCTACTAGGACCAATTGGTTCCTAGCATGGAAACAATTTTCTTATGTTTCACATGCTTACCAACACTCTATCAATGCAACAACTTCACTTGCATGACCGCTTTAGTGTGCAATCATAGAACCTTGTATAATTGGCTCAAAATTAAAATTTTATTTTTTTTGTTCAAAAAACATTTTTTTTTTTAATAAAATGTTGTCGTCGCAATTGTGATGACCCCATAAAAATATTGCAACAAACTTGATATACAAATCACGAAAAATTGTATAGCAATTTCGTCATAATATACCATGTTTTTGTCGCTCTTGCGACGACCCCTTCGAAAGATGATTCGTCGCAAACTTTGTTACGTTTGTCGATATTGTGAAAATCTTCCTATTGTTGAATGGTGTGAGACGATCTCCCTTTATTGTCTCTCTTTTGACGATATCTCTACATTGTCTCATTTGCGACGATTTTCATCGCTAGTCTCTCTTGCGATGATTTCCCCACTTTGTCATTCTTTCGACGATTTCCCTACTTAGTTGTTCTGGCGACGATATTTCTTCTTTGTCACAATTGTGACAACTCCCTACTGTTGTCGCTCTTGCGACGTTAAGTCAGGCTCGTCGCACATGAAATTTCACGCGAAGCGACATTTGGGACCCAATATTCGTCGCAATATCCATGACATAACGTCGCAAGAGCGTCAAAATAGCCATCACAAAATGGCCCAAATTTGCTAGTGCCACTTTCCTCATTGAACATTAATGACGATGCTCCTGCATCATACTCCTCTAGACAAAAAGATTCATGGAATCCTGCATATGACATTATCTTTCCATGCTTTTGGATGTCAGTTTCAGTTATCCAACTGGAATCTTCTGTTGGATGATCTTTCCACTTAACCAAATACTCATAATAAACTTTTCTTATGGTCTTCTTAGCAATCCTCTGATCTAAAATATTCTCTATATGTGGCTTCTCTGCTATGGGAATCTATTGTTTCCATTGAATCTCCTCTTGATCATCTATCCCTTTGTATCATCTATCATGTAGGGGTACAAGTCTGCTACATTGAATATTGATGATATTTGAATGTCCTTTGGAAATTCGATCTCATAAGCATTTGCAAGAATTTTTTTGAGGATCTCACAAGGTCCTATCTTTTTCATCTTCAGTTTGTTATATTTCCCTTTTGGAAATATTTCCTTCCTCAAATGTGCTAAAACTTGATCTCCAACTTCGAAATTTACCTCTCTTCTTCTCTGGTCTACTCTTCTCTTACACTTTTGACTGCTATTTTGTAGTTATCCCTTGAGTTTTTCATGCAAATCCTACATTTTTATAGCAAAATCCTTTTCACCTGCCCTTCGGAACTCATCTCGTCCCAAATATATCAACTCTAAAATTCCTCTTGGATGCATTGCATATACTATCTAGAATGGGCTTTTACCAGTGCTCCTATTCAGTAATTCATTATATGAAAAAACTACTTGGGGAAGAATTTGATCCCACTGGTTGTTATGTCTAGTGACCAAACTCCTCAATAGGTTCCCTAAAATTCAATTCACCACCTCAGTCTGCCCATCCATCCGAGGATGATATGCCGAAATGAAAGAAAAACTTGTCCCCAACCTCTTCCACAAAGTTCTCCAAAAGTGTCCCACAAATTTAATATCCATGTCTGAAACTATACTCCTTGGAAATCCATGCAATCTCACAATTTCCTTGAAAAACAAATTATCTATGTGAGTAGCATAATTGGTTTTGTGACATGGAATAAAATGTTCCATCTTTGAAAATATGTCGACCACTACGAAGATTGAATCATTTCCACTCTGGTTTCTTGGTAATCCCAAAACAAAGTCCATACTTATAGCATCCCATGGCCTGTCTGGAATAGGAAATGGTTGATACAATCTAGTGTTATGCTACTTTCCTTTGGAATACTGGAAGATTTTTCATCTGTCTACAAACTTCTTCACATCGAACCTCATGCCTGGCCAATCATAAAAAGAGCTCAATTGTGTGTATGTTTTATCATAGACAAAGTGTCCAGTCAAACCTCCACTATGCTTTTCCTTTAACAAGTTATCCCTCATTAAGCATTTCAATATGCACAACTGACTTCCTTTAAATAACATTCCACCTTGGATCAGATATTCCACCCACTGATTTATGTCCCTTATCAAAGGGTTCTCACATGCTTCATAACATTCTTTGAAGTATGGATCTTCTTGATACATCTCCTTGAGGTGTTAAAATCCTAAGGTCTCCACTAGAAGTTCCTGCAAGATCAAACATCTCATGCTCAAAGCATCTGCAACTTTGTTAGCACTTCCACTAATATGCTTGATAAAAAAAACTATAATTCAGCATGAATTCTACCCATTTGTGATGTCTCTAGTTCTATTTATTTTTCTTGGTTATAAACTGCAAATCATGATTGTCAAAATATAAAACAAACTCTTTCGGAATAAGATAATGCCTCAATTTTTTCAACTATTGAATCACACCATAAAATTCCTTGTCACATGTGGAATAATTTCTCTTAACATCATTCAACTTCTCACTAAAATAAGCAATAAGATTATTGTATTGACTTAAAACTGCGCCAATGGCCAATCCACTAGCATCACACCTAACTTGAAATGTCTTCCTAAAATCTGTCAGAACTAGAATAGGTTGTCCTGTTATATTTTCTTTTAACACTCTAAATTCTTTCTCAACTTCTTTTGTCCAATTAAAATATTTATACTCTTTCTTTATGGTGTCCAGTATATGTGCGCAAATGCTACTGAGATTCCTGATGAATTTCCTGTAAAAACTCTCCAATCCATGAAACTTCTTACTTTGAACACACTTCTTAGAGAAGGCCAACCTCTTATTTCCCTCGCCTTCTCTAGATCCATCTTCAAATCATTTGAAGATATTGAAAATCCCAAATATATGAGTTATGTTTTCATGAAAGAACATTTCTTCAAATTCACTAACAACTTCTCTTATTGTAGTCTCCTCAACACCATCTTTAAATGTCTCAGATGCTCCTCTTCATTTTAACTAAGGATTAAAATTTCATCTAAATAAACAATCACAAACTTACCAATAAATTTATTGAGTACTTCATTCATCAACCTCATAAACGTGCTTGGGTCATTTTTTAAGCCAAATGACATAACCAAACATTCATACAATTCTTCATTCATCTTGAAAGTTTTATTCCATTCATCTCCCTCACTCATCCTAATCTGATGATAACCACTCTTCAAGTCTAAATTGGAAAAATAACTAGATCCACTCAAGAAAACCAATAAATCATCCATTATGGGTAAAGGAAATTTATACTCAATGGTTATCTTGTTGATGGCTCTAGAATCTGTACACATTCTCCATCCTCCATATTTCTTTGGAGTCAACACAGTTGATACTGCAGACAGGCTCAAACTTTCTCTAATCAAATCCTTATCCAAAAGCTCTTGGACTTGATTATTGACTTCTTCATTCTCTTGAGGTGTTAATTTGTACACTGCTTTATTTGGAAAACTTGCTCCTGGAATAAGTTCAATATGGTGACTGATACTCCTAATGGGTGGTAAAGAGTGAGTTAACTCATCCACCACAATATCAACAAACTCATATAATAAATCATGTACTTCTACAGGAAAATCATTCATAGAATTTCTTGTAATAATGACTCTCATCTTACGGTTTACCTAAAACAACAAACTACATTTCATGTTCCTTCCCCCCCATGAGAAGTATACTTGGACTAGCTTCCTCTTTGACTCATGTATCTTCATTTGGAAAGAACATATGTTTACACCCATCCTTCTCAAGGGTATAAGTGTTCTTTCTCCCATCATGTATGAAATTGTTGTCATATTTCCATGATTTTCCAAAAATAACATGACAAACATCCATAGGTATGACATCACATAGAACTCCATCTTTATAACCACTTATCTTAAACTCAACCTTGCATTTTTTACTTACCATGACCTAATGTCCTTTCTGCAACCACAATACCTTGTATGGATTCAGATGTGAAGTTGTCTCCAGTTTTAGCTTTTCCACCATCTCTATGGATACCAAGTTATCAGTACTTCCACTGTCTATGATCACCTTGCATACCCTATCTCTCATCTTGCAAGGATTTTTGTACAAACTTTTCCTCTAGACTGGTTCTCGCATATCCTTTTCTGGATTTACGAGTACTTTCGTCATCATAAGTGATCTTCCTTCTTTTGTCGCTTCTTCCTTCATCTTTGTCTCCACATTCTTCTTTTGTCGTGCTTTGGGAGGTTTACCCATTCCCACACACAACTACCCTGAACTCGTGAATCATACGGCCAACACTCACCTCAGATCAATGACCGATCTATACTCCACACTTCGGGCTTCATAACATTCCACAACACATCAACTTAAATCCTCTCGAGTGTTGAACTGGAAAACTCATGAATGGTTATGATTAGCGGTCCACATGTCCTCATAGATGGGAGATCGAGATCGAATCTGACCTTCGAGAGTCCTCGACCCAAGAAACCTCACACCCAATTTCTTTTGGAGTACCAGATCTCTGAATTACAATATTGTTTGACACGTGGCTCTTCTTCCAATGGTTAGGATCTATTCCGGGCTTCGGAACTTTGGGAATTCCACACACTTTTTCTTTCACACCCCAACTCTATCAATAGTCGGACTTGTGAACTACACTGGATCTTTGGACATGTGTCCTTCCAAATGGACGGTCTTGATTCACTCATGATCCTGAGACTTCGGTAAATTTGTCTCCTCCACAAAACCTACTTAAATATCTAAATTCATGAAGTTCAAAGGACTTCAAGGGTTATGTCTCACGCTCCTTTCCCAGATCTAATGGCTAGGAGAGATTTAACTCCTCCTTGGGCTGATATCATCCACTCGACCTTGAAAATAAAAGGGTTCCTCCTCCAAAAGGATTTATTTTTTCTATCCCTCTTGAGCTTTATCACTCAAAATGATTTGGGTCTCCAGTGCACACCTTGTGCTACACTGAAAACTTGAATATTTTTGTAAAATCCTCCTGCGAACTCCTTGCACTCGTCTCCATTAAGACTCTTTCAACACCTGGATAAGTGTTGGCCATGTGTACACCTTGAAAGGATTTTTTGGATATTTTATACTCCATTGAGTATATGTTCACTCATTGCACTCGCTTGGCATGGCTAGTGTTATCTCTCCTGAGCTACTAAGTTTGAAAACGACTATGCCTTCATGCTCCTTGCATGGCTATTGTGCATTCCTTTCACCAGTTTTCAGAAGAGAAACAATTGAAACCTATAGAACACTATAGGTTCATTCAATTAACCATGAATTACACACACGGGAATATAAAAAATAGAAATAAAATAACATAACATTACCCAATTAATCAAAGATAAGAAAGCTCAAAATTTGAAGCAAATCCCCTCTATTATATTCATTCAGCAAAACCTTTACAAAGAGTTCTTGCAGCTCTCAACAATTATTCATCAACAAAATAAAATATTCTTCAACAACTCTCAACAACCTCATTTGGGTATAGATTACATACATTTATACATGGAGACTACGTTAGTGCTTTCACATCATAATCAAGCATTCTACCACTAAGGCTTATTACAATTAAATGATCATTTACAAAATAGATACGAGTCAATGCTCAAAAGTGCATTGGGCATTGGTGTAGTGATGGAAATCACATATGCCACCCTAGATAGATCGAATAAATATGAAGAGGAGTTGGTCGTTGCGCTAAAGGAGTTGGAGCATCTGCACCATTTGGAAAAATATTATCAGGACTCCATGTAGGCCACGGTGTTCTTGAGAAGCGAATTCCAAGATGCCTACAGTAAATTCACAAATGAGCAGCACCTCTTCACTGTAGAGATAGATGATTTCCAAGAAGACAACCTTATGGCACTAGAAACATGCAAGGACATGGAAATATGGTATGAGAAATCACACCAAGCGATGGAAAGGATGGATTACATCAGCACATTTCAACAGGTCCGAGATGCCAAAGAGCACGACATTTGGGTACTAAGGGATAGCAGCATCAACTGCATAAGGAAGTTGGCCAAATACTAGGTGAAAATGGCCCAAGAACCTCATCAGAAGATCCAAGATAAATGGGTCAATTACGAAAGGAGGGTGACAAAGATCAATCAGGCGATGAGAAACATCGACCTCCCAGAATTTGGCACACCAGAGGACTTTGTCAACTTGCATGACATAGTCAAACTACATGCCAAACAAGACTCATCGTGGACTTCAGAGATAGAAAGGTGGTGAACATGGCATCAGGTCAAGTACAGCAGTTCATGGATCACCGGATCAAGGCTCAGACAGTGTTACAACAGTTAAGTGCTAAAGTATTCAAGTATCGAGCACGGGTAGTGGAGACAAAGGAGATCCTTTTGGCCCCTATGGACCAACATAGATTCTCGTATGCCAACACATGCGAGGAACTCTTCTTCAAATGGTCGAAGTATGAGAAGAGTCATCCACTCAAGTGAAACCATTTGATGAATTTTAGAAGACTAAGAGATGAAAGCGCCATGTGGTGATGTTTTGTTTTACTTAGCTTGCACTTTTAGTTATTTTTAGTTAATAATTTGTTGTAAATAAGAGGATCAACCTGTTAGAAAGGGTCGATGGTTTTGGAAAAGACCCTCATTTTTTGGATCTGTAAAGAACTATTTCGGAGCTACCTTGATTTGAGAAGTCATGTTTAGGACTAGAGACAAGTTTATGTATTTCATCAAAAGCGTGCGTGATGGGATCATAAGGAGGAATTACTTTCGACTTTCTCTCATGAATGGATGTTGTAATGAGTAAGAGTTTTTGAATTTGTTGATAATTTATCTTATTCAATATTTTTATAATTCTTGCCTCTAATGATGTAAACAAATCGTTGTGTTAATGTGTGATTGGTTATTAGAGCTAAGGAAACTATTTTTCTTGTCATCATTTTCTTGTATGTATGTTCTCTTCTGATAAATTGTATCTCAGTCAATAAATGAAATGCCAGCAAGTTGATGTATTAGTATTAGGCTTGTCATATGTGTAAGAATCATTGTCTACATGCTTGAGCACGAGGGTTATCCCAAGCTCATCCTTCTTCAATAATTAATCATTTCTCCTTTGTCACCCAGTTGGTTTATACTAGCATTTATCTTGTATCGGACCCACCTATAAGAGAAAATACAAAAAGATAATGTTCAAATTGAAGGAGGAGATTTCACAAGAAGACATCATGTCAATCACTACATAAATCCCATCGATTAATTGGTCAGATCGCAAGATATTGAGAACCATTCCACCATTAAACACTACAGAGTCTAATTAGGCCTCGGTGGCAGGTTTGGTTCCTATTGTTGAGTTAAAGGGATTTAGGACCCCTCAATAGAAGGTTGTACATTCCAAATTATGATGACTTGAATATGTTCATCATGGATGAACTACATAAAATACCATATATTGGTCATCCTGGTTATCCAAAGATGGTAATAGCTAGTAAGAAATTGTTTTATTGGCCAGGAATGAAAAAGGAAACAGTTGATTACTGAGCTAAATGTTTGGAATGTCAGTATGTTAAAGTGGAGCACAAGCATCTAGCAGGGTTGTTGCTTCCCCTGGCAATTCCATAATGGAAATGGGAAACCATCTCCATGGACTTTGACATAGGATTACCTAAATCAGCTAGACAAAAAGATGCAATTATGGTAGTTATGGATAAGTTGAGCAAGGCTGCTCACTTTATCCATGTAAAATCAACTTGCAAAGCAATAGATATTGTCGATATTTTCATGAGAGAAATATTTAGGTTACATGGTATACCTAAGGTAATCATAACAGATAGAGATGCTAAATTTACTTCAAATTTTTGGAAGTCTCTATTTGTTGGCTTTGGGACAAAATTTCTATTTAATACAGCCTACCACCATCAAACAGATGGGTAGACAGAGAGGGTAAACCAGGTATTAGAGGACATGTTAAGGATTCATGTGATGCATCGGCCCAAGAAATGGGAAGAATATCTACCACCGGTAGAGTTTGCCTACAACAATGACTATCAAAAGTCAATGAAAATGAGTCCATCTAAGGTTTTTATGGAAGACAATGCAAAATTTCAATTAGTTGAGACAGCCAAGTGGAAATAATTACACTTAGGCCAGATATTCTAAAATAAATGGAACAACAAGTAATTCAAATAAAACAAAATCTAAAAGTAGCTCAGGATAGACAAAAAGTTTATGCAAACAAAAATAGGACTCCTAGAGAGTTCAAAGTATGGGATCATGTGTATCTCTTAATTAAACCCAGAAGAAGTTCCTTGAGAATGGGAACTTGTGTGAATATAGCACCTCAATTTTGTGGAACTTTTGAAATCTTGGATAGAGTGGGACCTGTAGCATATAGATTGTCTTTACCTCCCACAGTGAAAGAGCATAATCTTTTCCATGTTTCATTATTGAAGAAATATATACATGATTCTAACCATATAATTGATTGGTCTGTGATCTAGGTGGAACCAAAGGGATCATTCTTTCCAAAACCACAATTTATACTAGACAAGAAAGAGATCCCACTCAAGAACAGAACCATTGCACAAATCAAGGTGCAATGGAAATACTTTGGCCCAGATGAAGCCACCTAGGAAATGGAGGATGCCATGAAACAAGCATACCCATTTTTGTTCTTTGTTGTACATAGAGATCACATGGGGAAAATAGAACATTGAGGATGATGTTCCTTTAAGGGGGAGGGGATTGTAATACCCCTATTTCCCCCAGTTTGTAAATATAATTTCTATTATTTCCAAAACTATGCATAAACTGGTTATGTGTGAATTTTGAAAGACAAGTAACCTTTGTTAAAGTATGTGATGTAAATATTTATGTTATTAATATATATTTATATGTAAAGGAAAATGTTGAATAATTGTTCAATGGATTTCCTAAACAGGTTATGATGCCATGAGAGGGAATGGTGAGGGGAACCATTACTGGTTGAGATGACCCCTGCCAAGAGATATCCTACTAAATTAAAAATGTTCAAACCCAAAAGTGTCCTCTTACCCAGAAAATTTATTTACTATTCAGGATGGTAGTCAGGGATGATTTCAAGGATGGAAATTTATATCAAAATGTAGAAACATGGGTTAATCTTACTGGTCCTTAATATGTAAAATATATTTTTTTTGGCTATAGTTTTGTAAAAATATTCAAATTTCTAAGGATTTTATATATTTTCTATAAATTTTGGCGATTTTCAAGGTAAAATAACTTTATTCCATGGAATTTGGGAGAATATTTTTTAGAAAATATGGAAATTAGCTAATCTTTTTTTGGGAAAAACCATGGAAAATTAGCAAATCTACGAAATTTATCCCCTAAAATCATCTTTGGTAGTTGGGGGGTCCTTCTCAGAAATCAATGAAAGAATGGGAAAAGTACCCATATGGAAGTTTCATAGCTGACCCACTAATTGGGGGATTTGACCATGAAATCTTGTGGTAGAATAAAGGAAAAAAGAGGGAAATCAAGAGGAGGACAGAGAATTCACACGGTTGGTTTAGGGGGACCAAAATCCATGTGGAGAAGAGGGGGAGAAACTCTTCTAGATCTGAGCAAGAGAAGAGAGAAGTGAAGAAATTGCATTTTTTGGGGTGTGGGAACTTTTAACAATAGTCTTCGAATCAAGTTGATAAACGGGGATGCATATTTTGTTGATTGGCTGAGAAATCACGAAGGAACTGAGACGGGTAGGCATTGAGTAATTGTTGAGTAGTGAAAGGCCTAATTGTGTTGTATCAATTAGTTGTTGTGGCCCTATGTGGCGTGAGGAGAACCCCTTTCTTGGTGGAGTGAAGACTTAGTTTACTAAGTTCCTGCAGGAGAAGGAGAGTAACTTTCATCCTTTACTAATTGTTGATTAAAAATGACCTTTCCCCTCATGGAATCATACTCTGGCTAGGAGGTGGCCAGCTGTAGAAGTAACTAGTTCAGTTGCACTTATGGTTAGGTGGAAAGTGGCACACCCTTCAACAGTTTCCAACATTATCTATCTTTCAGATAAGTAATTGTATACTCTAGGTAGTGAGTAAAGGAATGAATGATTTCATGTAAATGTATTTATGGTTGCTTGATAATGATCTCATGGTTCGAATTCTTGTTCTGGTAATATGATTATGTATGAATATACATTTCAGGTGTTAATACTAAAGACTGAATAGTTAAAGTCTCCACAAAACATCTGAAAATGTAAATGTTGATTTTCTATGTTATGAATGTTATTTCTTACCTTATTGGAGTTGTATACCATAATTGGGAAGTGTCTTGTCCAAATTTTAGTTATCAGGCCTTAAGACCTTATTTGAAGGGGAGTTACCACTTGTGACAGGTTGTTGTGTTGATCAATCGTAGGCTATGTGGAATTGTACTTATCATGTACATGTGAACACCTGAACCTCCTACATTGTTCTAAGTTAAAGAAGATGAACTTGAGTCTTTCTTTTATATATATATATATATATATATAGTTGTTTTGGGTGTTCTGGAAAAAGGGGAAACAAATTCATGTAAAATGATTAACATTTTCTGGATGGAATGAAATGTTGTACTTACTCTTGGCCTGCATGTAGAAGGCCGACCAAACCTACGTTTTGTTCCTTACATTCAATAGAGAATGGTTTTGGAAGAGTGACTCCTTGATTTGGTGTTATTCGTAGAATTATTTCTACTTTGGACGATAGGTAAGAGCAACTTGAGAAACAAAACTAGTGATTCTCAAGTACCAAAACTAGCACCCATTTTATTCCCTATGTAATTGTTGAAGGGACAATAACCATCAGATCAACAGGGAGATTAATCTTCGTCATCCAATAGAACCTAGAAACCTTGACTTGGTGATTAGATTCCATGGTTTACCAGGATATCGGAATCCCAGATTACAGAGAGTTTCCTTTGGAGTAAGTTTTGTCTCCCCCAATATGCCAACACTTGATGGGGAAGGGTTCCCACACGGGGGTTCCAAATCCTTTGTACATGTGTAGGCGATGACATTATGTTGATGTATTGTGCCAGTGTGGCCACTATGTGTCACGGGGTTGACACTTGTCAAAATTTAGTTTGCGGTGGAGTTGAGTGCAGGCCCATGTCGGATAGAACCATTGGGTGGTATATTTAAACATCAACTGTTAGATTTATATTCTAAGGGATCTCAACCACCATTCTAGTAATTAAAGTTTAGGGTGGAGTCTAGTGCCTGGGGTATCATAGTACCGGAACCCCGAGAAGTTGTTGTGTGTGGTTTTCATTTGTGAGAGCCCTTATATGCCAGTATCCCAGTGGGTCGATGCCTCTATACATTAGGTATCGATGGGGAATTTCATAGAAGGGATGAGGTGTCACTGAGTCCCGATGGCCCAATACCCTAATGGGGAAAGGTTCTTGGGGAGGGGTTCCGACCACCCATCGTAAGCTTGGAGTAGCGAAGGATGATGTCACCTACCCTATGCATAGTGGACATGTGTCACAACCAAAATGGATGAGCCCATGCCCTAAGATGATATGTATGCCGCGTTAGTCCACGTGGGGGTCAATGTATCAACACTACTACATATGGGTGGATTATTCCACGAAATTTTTCCATGTTTCCATTATTTTCATGTTTTTCTTAAATTGGGTGGGATTTTCATCGTTATTTCCACAAAGTTCATCATTATTGCCATGAATATGTTTTTTAAATTGGGTGGGATTTTCATCGCTATTGCCACAAAATTTTGTCACTATTGCCACGAATATTTTTCCCATCTCAAAAAGCATTTGTTAACAACTAGTTGACTAGTATATCTATATATACCTAACTTTAAGAGACTTTGCAATACAATTGCTATAGTTGTGACACTGTTTGTGGCTTTTGTTTGAGCTGTTTATTTTTTTCGTCACACACCGGTTGAACAAATCCAATTCTCGATCTACATAGCTAAGATTTTGAACTTTCAAGGTTAGCATGTTTTTTTATTTATGTACTCATTTAACTTGTAAATTTTTGTTCAAATGAATTGTGTAAGAATGTTGGTTCAATCAACAGTCTGGTCTGCTAGTAATATTCACCATCCCCTGAAACATCATTCGCGCGCGCGCCCTAACCTAGCTCTTACGATAGGGTTTTGAGCGTGCCACCATGGCAGCCCAGGGAGGGGAGCCGCCGCCCCCTCCTTCCCCCTCCTCCTTCTTTCGACGCCTGGTAGAAGCCTGCAGCAAGAAGTCGACCATCTCAGAAGCTCTGAACTTTGTCAAGAAATTGAATGACATTCCAGAGATCGACCTCCCTCCTGAATATCCAATGAAAGTCTCCCTATCTCTCTCTGAATGAGGACTCATTGGTCAGTTTATGGGAATCTGGCCCTCAACCAGATCCACAGACAACTAGATTCAGCGAAACTGGAGACCTCTGATAACAAATAGTGTGACATGCTACGCGGTCGGGCGAGGATACTTTATCTTCAAATTTATCTCCCAGGAGGACAGAGATTTGATATTCAGAAATGGCCCATACTTCATGGGCACCCAAGGTCTATACCTAAATAGATGGACCCCGAATTTTGATCCAGCCTCAGAAGTCCCCAAGGATGTCCTGGTCTAGGTAAGACTCCCCAACTTGCCGATCCATTGCTGAAACCCCTCCTCGCTTCAGGCAATAGGCAATGGTCATGGGCGCTACATCGATCGAGCAGAACCAAGAGACTAGTATTCCTGTGCGCGGATCTGTGTGGAGGTTGATCTGGAGGTAGGCTTACCAGAGGCAATAAAGTTGAAGGTCAGCAACTGGCAACACTTCCAAAAGCTGGATTATGAATAACTTCCGTTCAAGTGCAGAGGTTGCCATGAATATGGCCACTTCCAAAGAAACTGTCCAAAAAAACCCCCCTCCACTAAAAAAGAAGGGGACAAAGGTTGGCAGCAAGCCCGGAAAGGGAGATCAAGAGAAAGAGGCCAAAGGAATGAGCAGACAGAACCACAGAAAACCAAATCCTTGGAAACCACAGAAAAGGAGAACAGCTTCAGAATCCTAGCCACAGAATCGGAGGAAAGAGAACTAGATCCAAATAAAGAAGTTCAAAAGGGAGAAAAGGAAGGTCAGAATCCTGAAGACAAGGGGAATAAGCCAACAGAAGAAGAAGGGACGCAAAACAACTCCCCCCAGAAGCAAGACGGCAATCAGAACATAGAGGAAGGGGAGATATCTATAGGTAGCGAATCAGATGAAGCAAATGAGGTTTGGGCCACCCCAAAGAAAAAGGGAAGAGGCCGGAAATCAAAAAATGATGAGCGAAACCAGGAAGCCTATAAAGATGTGCTCAATGGATCACAACCCACCATTAAAAAGATGATGACAGCTCATAACACGCGGAAGCAAGCCAAAGCCTCCCAAGGAGGCCATCCCCCCCCCCCAAGGTTTATAATGATCACAACCTCCTGGAAATGTAGGGGAATGGGCAGTAAAAAGAAGGAATAAGCGTTAAAAGATATTCTCAAAATCTCAAAAGCAAGTATCCTATTTCTCCAGGAGACTAAAATGAGCCAGCAAGATGCGCTCAAAACCTTGTCGAATGTTTGGAAAGGAAGCCTCGGAGTTGCCGAAAATGCCAGGGGGGCCTCAGGAGGGCTCTGCACAATGTGGGACGCCTCCAAAATAGACATGCTCAGCTCTAACATCTGCATGCATTGGATTCACACCAAATTTCTCCACAAAGACACGGGCTGCCAGGTAAGCATCTTTAATATTTATGCTCCACAACTACTGGGGGAAAAAAAACACTGTTGGGAGTCCTTGCAGGACTACCTCCAGTAAAACAATCTCTCCAATATCATCCTCGGAGGAGACCTAAATGTAACTCTAGCCCAGGATGAGAAGAGAGGCGGCTCGATAGTGAGAGACCCGGCCAGAGAATGGGTAGAGGACTTAGCCTCCGCATGGGACCTTCTTGACATTAAACCAGCCAAAGGTCGCTACACGTCGACCAATAAGAGAATTGGACCTGGGCACATCGCTGCCAGACTAGACAGATTCCTCGTACAAAGCTCCCTCCTGCTGCTAGGACTCGAAGCAAAGGCAGAAATTCTGCCCCATAGCGCTTCTGATCACAAACCGATACGGTTAGAAATCAAAAAAGACCAAGTCAGAATGCCCATCCCCTTTAGATTCAGCCCAAACTGGTTAAATGATAAAGGGTTCACAGAGCTGGCAACAAAAGTATGGGCCACCACAGTTCAAGGCTCATCATCCTAGGTGTGGGAGGAAAAAATTAAAAGGCTGAAATTCGCTCTGAAGTCATGGGCCAAGAGCCAAGCGAGCCCAATAGCAATGCACCTAGCAGCCCAAATCCATCTTGAGGCTCATCAGCTGGTAATGGAACAGAAGGAGATCACCCCGGAACTATTGCAGCAGGAGGACAGCCTTCAAAGGAAATGGCACCAAGCCTGCAGAATGGAGGAAAACTATTGGAGGCAGAAGTCGAGAAGCTTATGGCTGAAAGAAGGAGATCACAATACAACCTACTTTCATAAACAAGCGGAAGCAAGGAAACAATATAAGGCAGTGACGGAAGTT
>ML778833.1:244316-293448 GCA_009831015.1 Picea engelmannii | reverse complement strand
AGTTCTCAGCTATCAATTGGAAAACTCCCAAATTAATAAAGATCTACATGGTCTAAGAATAGCACAAGGGGTGAAAGACATCAACCATGCACAATTTGCGGATGATACCCTGCTGCTGGGAGGAGCAAGCCCAATCACAACAACAAAAATTCAAGGAAGATCTGGACGCCTATGCAGCAGCCTCTGGCAACGAAATAAATCAGACTAAAAGTAACATTTATGGCTGGAACATCACCCCAAATGAAATGCTGAGAATAACAAGAGTTCTAGGGATGGAGGGGCACACAAACTGGGAGACCTTTAAGTACCTGGGAGTTCCAATCTTCAAGTCTGCCCCAAGAGCTTCCCACTGGAGCCATCTTGCAGAAAAACTCAAGAATAAATTCACTTCTTGGGGGGGCAACTGGTTGAACTTAGCAGGGAAGACAGTCCTGATAAAGGCTGTAGTCTCTAGTCTCCCCATCTATCAATGCTCGCTACTGTTAGCACCAGCCACAGTCATCCAAAAAATTGAGGCTTTTCAGAGACGATTCTTGTGGAAAGGAGGAAGGAAGGAAAAGAAAAAGATGCACCTGATTAGCTGGAAAAAACCACAAAACCCTTCATGGAAAAAGGTCTCAATTTTAAAAATACAAGGATCCAAAATCTGGCCTTAGGGGCAAAGCTTCTCTGGAAAATGATCACTGGAAAAACCACTTGGAGTAAGCACACTCTCTGGAGGAAATACTTTCGAGGGTCTCAGGACAGAAGCTTAGAACTCCCATGTAAGGAGTTGAAAAGCTCCCCTATCTTCGCGCTATGCAAAAAGGCACTCCCTCACTTCACCCCTCATCTAACCTGGGTGCCGAAAAATGGTAGGAAAATAAGAATCTGGACATACTCAATAATGGGCGACCCACCGCTAGATCAGCGCTAGGAACTACAAAGCCTCAAAAGCTGGATGGAAAGTCAAAACATCTTAACACTCTCAGACATTTCAGTATGGGGAGAAGAAAGGCCCCACCTCTGGCAAGGGTGGGTTGTCCCAAACAGACCAACTATTCTAGACAGTCAATGGGATGTTCTTAAGAAGTGTCTTCAAGGGAAAGCCCCTCTAAAAAAGATAGGTAAATATGAAAGAGGATGGGGCACGAGCGCTCGGGCTTACACCATAGCAGAGGGTTACCATCTCTTCAACTCCATCCCCACTGCTATGCCAAATCCAGCTCTTTGGAAAGCAGTCTAGAATCTTCGTTCCCTCCCAAAAATTGACCTCTTTATTTGGACCCTGGCGCACAAGAGTATCCTAACAGGGGAGAACCTCAGACAAAGGGGCTGGGAAGGACCCTTTAGATTCCCTCTCTGCCTCCATGAGGAAGAAACAACTGACCATCTTCTCCTAAACTACAACTATTCAAAAGAAGTCTGGATGAAGGTTACAGGATCCCAACCAGCAATCAATTTACCACCTGATGTAATAGGTCTACTCCTCCAATGGGAATCCTTATTCCCCTTTGTTGACAAGAAAAGAAACCAAACTCTCTTGATATGGGGATTACTACCAAAGTTTGTCCTATGGAATCTCTGGTTAGAGAGGAATCACAGAATCTTCAAAGAAAGTCAATTGAGTGAAGTCAGAATTGCCACTAAAATTCAAGCTATGCTGGGGGAATCAGCTGCTCACCTTTGCTCCACAGTAAATCTACACAAGTTGGATTAAGAACAGGGGAGTTGGATAGACCAGTTCAATATACCAGGATTAGAAAGCAAAAAGAGAAGTGATCCAATCCAAGAAAGATGGAAGATCAGGAAAAGCAGGAATGAATTTGCAAAATGGAAAAGTAATATTAAAACGCCTATCCTTTTCTTTGATGGGGCCTCGAAAGGAAACCTAGGCCAGGCTGGAGGAGGGGGAATCATCGAAAATCCCAAAGAGAACATAATAACGCAATTTGCTATTGGACTCGGTATAGAGTCCAATAACAGAGCTGAGGCATTGGCTCTCTGGCAAGGTCTGCACCATGCAATTAAACTCAAAACCCAGGCCTTGACAATCATAGGCGATTCCAGAATAATAATACAGGCCATGATCAAACACTCCACAACTCAAAGCACTAAGCTCAACAATCTCCTTGATAAAATTCACCTCCTCTTAAGGAATTTGAACTCCTATCAATTATTTCACGTGTTAAGGGACCTCAACCGAATGGTTGATAAGGAAGCCAACAAAGGCGTGTTATTGGAGGTTGGGGTGCTGTCAGTAAATGGAATCATGAATAATGTGGAGATCCCATGAACCCACGCCGCCCTCTTGCACTCTTCCAATTGCTAGATCATGAACCAATCCCTTAGAGTTTGGGGAGAAGGAAACATCCGGAGAGCTCCTGTCTGAAATTGCAAATGTCTGAAATTTGCTAGAAAGGATTCCAAAGTGAAGAAGAGAAGTAACATATGTTGAAACAGTGTTGTATCAAGCTTAAACATAGGACTGTAACTCACGCTGAAACACAGTGCTGGAACAGATGTTGAAACACAGTGTTGGAACAGTTGCCGAAACTCAGTGCTGGAACAGATGCTGAAACATAGTGCTATAACAGAGCTGGAACACAGATGCTAAAACACAGACGTTGGAACACAGGTGTTGGAACACAGATGCTGGAACATAGATGTTGAAACACAGTGCTGAAACAGAGCTGGAACAGATGTTGAAACACAGTGTTGTAACAGAGCTGGAACACAGTGTTGAAACAGAGCTAGAACACAGATGTTGAAACACAGATGTTGGAACACAGATGCTGGAACACAGATGCTGGAACAAAGATGCTGGAACACAGATGCTGAAACACAGTGTTGAAACAGAGCTGGAACTTATGCTGAAACACAGTGTTGTAACAACTGAAACAAAGTGTTGTTACATATGTTGAAACACAGTGCTGGAACAGTTGCTGAAACACAGTGTTGTTACATATGCTGAAACACAGCGCTGGAACAGATGCTGAAACACAGTGCTGGAAATTATGTTGAAATAGCGCTGGATCTTATGCTGAAACAATGTTGCATCACATTTTTTATTTTGATCTGTAGGCCCAAAGAAACTCGGGGCAATTTGTAACTGAATCTATGGCTTTTCCATCCCTCTAATATAAACTATAACTATTTTCGTCAAAAAAAAAAAAAAATTGTTCAAATAAAATTTCATGTAGCCTGTTTTTTCGTTGATAATATAGTATATGTGCAGTACCATATTTCATGTCATTTTTTTTTTGATCTAGTTAGTATATTCTATGGAAATTCATGTGAAATGTCAAGAAAAATATTTTCCGAAGAAGTATTTTAAGAAGAGGGAAAATTACTCCATCAATAAGTCAATTCAAACATTAAAAACGGATGTCATTATCAATCTAGATTAATTTGAGCCTACAATTCCTTATGTAAATTTAATCCTTATTACAAAACCACCAACTCATAACAACTTTACTAGTTGGACTAATGTTTGAAATAGAAAGTGGAAAAAAAATCCTCTTAGGTCTAATTCTATCCCTTAGCGGCCTTGTTAGATCTCTAACTTTTGTGTTTCTATGATGTTGTGCCTATATATATTAAGGTCATATTTTTAGTCTAGTCTTAGGTTAGGTTAGTCATATAACATTGTATTCTTATGTGATGTTGTTTCTCTCAATTTTTTATAATCACACATAATTCTAGATGTAGTGATTAACTCTAGTTTGTAGTTGATGTAACTTGTTTATACACTATTAATAAGTTGTAGCTAAAATATAAAAATTTCATGACGAAATATGTGATAACATGATGAAATCTACAAGTCAGACAATGAAAAATGAGAACATGTCAAAGTGTCATAGAGGTTTATTAAGAGACGGCATGAACCATATATCAATGAGAGTGTCGAAGTGGGTCCCTCAATACACTAAGCAATGAAAGAGCATGGGATGGTCGGTAACCCCCAAGAAAGTAAAGTATCTGAAGTGTTTGGAGTCGTTAATATCTGACCCCAAGGACCATCCGATCCATTGGATCATGTATGGTCGGAGTATGTTCATCGGAGGGGAATATGACTCTGGGGAAGAAGCACTCTAATGAGGGAGGAACTATGAGAAAAATCTAAATCTGTTGATTTAATCGGAGAGTAATTTCGGCCATTACATATAAATTTGTTGGGCTTCGATGAGAGGTACTCCTAGAAATGATCTGGTCCATTGATTAGAAGTGGAAGATGGCATGTGCACCCATGCCAATCTATGTGGGGAGTCCATGTGTCACGTGGTGGTTGGTCCATGTGTCAGAGTAATTTGGCACTCTTGGGTAGGACCCCATGGGAAAAATAGTACCATGTCTCAAGAGGCCTGGTTTACATGTGTCACGTGGTGGTTGGTCCATGTGTCAGGGTGATTTGGCACTCTTATGTAGGACCCCATGGGAAAATAGTACCATGTCTCAAGAGGCATGGTTTCCATGTGTTGCACTGAGGAATTTCCAAGTGGGGCATTGCACCCAGTGGACTCTTTGTTGATATGAAATCACCAGAACATGTGTCAGCTCCATATCGATTATGGGGGGGATATTGTGGAGTTATGGTAACCATTGGCGAGGGGGTCCACAGTGCACCAATGCGAAACATGTCAACTTCTCCCAAACCATGGTCAGGTTACACACCCCCGCTCCGTTAAACCTAGATCATGTGGGGGGGGTGATGGTAAGTGAGTCATCGATATAAACCCTAATGGAATCTCCATCGTTCGATTTTCCAAAGAAGGGTGTTATGGGGTTAACCATTTTATATGTCTAGAACCACACTGATTTCAAGCTAGAAGCCACGTTGGATCGGTATGGTGATGTGGATTCCACATGGGTTCCATACAACAGTATGGAAGTATGGCCCAATGAAGGGCCAAAAACTTCAAAGGGCCATAAATTTCAATCCATAACTGAGTTTTGAGAAAAATTACCATCGTGGAAAGCTCTTGAAGAGAATAAGACAATGGCGCCCTCAAAAAGAGGATTCGAGGAGTTAATGAAAAGAAAAATACTATTACCCCATTCCCTAGAAAGACACTTGGGGGGTTGGGTGTCTAACAAAGATCTTAATTTACTAAGACATTATTAGAGTTTTAGTGTTGTATCATATAGTGTTAATGATATGAGCATAGCCATGGGTATTTGATGCATAGTCTCATGCACACCAAAAATCATGCATTCCCTTAGTTGACCTCCTCCAACCAAGACACCCTTACTCCCCAATTCCTATTGTGGAGTCAAAAGTGCAAAGCCCCTTGGAAGGTCAAAGGCAGCACTATGCACACCAAGTTTTAGAGCTTGATTTCAGACACTCCAATAGAGTGTGGTTGAAAACTATAAAAAAATATATGTGCACTCTTCAAAAAACTACGCATGCACACATTAATTACCTATAGAAGCACACTTCAACAACCTACACGTTCACACTTCATCTCCACACACATGCCTACAACCAAAAAGACAAACAATCATCTTACTGACAGTTACAAAATTGAACCGCCTTCAACAACTAAATCTTGACCTTGTAACAAAAGTCTATTGTTAGGTGTACTATGTAGATACAAAGAATAAAGAATAGAATACTTCTTGTTAGCGTCAGAAGTCACTCCTAGATTCCAGTAGGAGCAGAGCCCGACACCCATCAATTTTATGTCACGATTTGTTTGTAGAGGGTGATCAACTGGAAGAAAACTCAAAACGATATCATTCTAATTCCAAAACGAGGTTGGACATGCACAGGTAGGTGAGGTCTAAGTCAAACTTCAGACATTGAGTTGTAGTAAGGGTGAGTAGGGGGAAGACTTCTATGAGGAAAAGTTGAGGGCTGCTATAGCCATCGAGCTTCTAACAGTCTGTGGAAGAAAAACTTGAACGTAGGAACTTCTTACGCTCAAATGGAGGCAATACTGGAGAATGTAACGGTGCTAAAATGAATCTTTTACTTTACACAGTCACATACATTCACATGAGTCAGTTGATAGTGAACTCTCTTGGTAAGAGATGAAACTAGATGGAATAAGAAAAACTGTCTGTCATAAAACAAGAAATCTCACATAAAAATACATAACCAAAGAACTAGAGTGTATTAAAACTTTACAATCAGGAGATTTTCTCTACCACTGATGGATTACAAAAAATGGCAAAAACGCCTTCATATACTCCAACAAAACCCCAGCAGCGAAAACAAGAAACAACAATAAAAGTATTACATTTGCATGGCTTCTGACAGTCTACGCATGCAGACTCCGGACGATCGTGCACTTCTTGCAGACGCAATCGGACCCCTGACTATCCTGCAGGTGAATCGACATGCTTTTAGTCCTATTATGGACTATCCATTTATAGTGGAGACGATGTTTAACCACCTCCAGCAACTACAATAACTGCTATCTAGGGATCAGAAACAGTCTTAGTCAACTCTGCCTCCTGGGACGTGGAGGTCTCCTCCTGGTGCCACCTGGATCAGCTGAATGGTTGGACTGCTACGTGGGAACCCCTGTGGAGGATGTGGATGAGGGGGTGACGGTGTGAACACTGCGGAGGCGGTGGCGGGAACTGTGAGATCGGCTGAGGGATTCCATGCAGTCTAAAAAGGACACAGGTGGAGGCGACGTGGAGCGCAGGGGTACGTGTGAATGGTGGAAGGTTCTGAGATGGAGATGATTGAGGGAGAGAGACACCTAGAGGGAGGCGAGAGGACGATGAGCCGAGGATGGACCATGTGGGTGGACATGGCAAGATACGAGAGGGCGCTGAACTGAGGAGGGAACGATGTGGAAGCAATATGATAGGCAAGGGGGCCCCACTCATGGCTCAGATATTGTGCCGCGTGTCCTCAGATGAATGGTCCCAATCCCTTCGAGATTTCTGGCACCGGGAGTTCGCGATGCACTTCCTCCTCAAAATCCTGATTAACCAAACCGCGAAATCATGGATGTGTGCCATGTGTCCTTCAGAGGAATGGTCGAGATGGCCTTTGTCATTAGAAGAGGGCTACCTCCATTACCAGGCTCGCTTGATGTGACCAGGCGCTAGGACCATGGGCTTAGCTTCAAAGGCACTTATCGGTATTTTGCATTTCAACGATTTCTGCCACAGTGGATGGGAGGTCCCTTGTCTCTCGAAATGTTGATTCACAAAATTCCATTTGCCTGCTACCTGTCCCAACTAGACCGAATGGTTGATATGATGTCGGCAGCTTGGGGCATGTCCCATCACATGGTGCACACCAGCACCCTTTTCCAAAGTCTGTGCCTCTTGTGATCGAGTGCCATGACCGTGGGCCCGACTCTGGGCGCTTTCGGTGTTTCAGGGTTTGAAGTTTCAAGATGTATAGTGATGAGAAACCATCACCCTTCGAACTCCTGAATGCTTAAATGCCGACGCAACTAGATCTTGCGCCACTCATCCTTTGGATGGATGGATGATAACATGTCTTGCATGTAATATAGGCGCTATCCATCGTGCTAATCCCGGCACAACTCCGCTAACCGTTAATTTATGCCGCCAGTCGATCTGCTTCTATAGATGAATATGGGTCGTTGACAATGTAATTTCGCCCGCTTACTTGCTTGGAAGCCTGAAACGATATTTTTCTGTGCTGTGCTTGGGCGCCTCTCGTGTAACTTGCAAACTTGAATACTCTTGTGCCCAAGATGAAAATTAATGTTAACATTAGGCTCCAAGGGGGATAGATTCGTCCCTGTGATGCTCTAAGGACTCATCTGCAGTTCCAGTGCCTTGTTGTTGGGCTATGGGGTCATTTACTAAGCCGAAAAATAAAAACAAACAAAAAACCCAAAGGACAATATCTACAAACAAAGAAGTCGTCTAAGGCTCAAACAAAACATTCCTTCAAAAAATGCCCATTTACCAGGCTGCTAAGAACCTCCTCACCCTCCAAATCCTACAACCTGTATGTGTTATTTGAGAAAACCTCAGAGATTCTGAAGGGCCCGATCCATAGGGCTTCAAACTTGCTATGTTTTCCCTTATCCTGTCTGGGTGCATCCCACTTAAGCACCAAATCCCTGACTTCAAATTCCTTCTTCCTGACCTTCCTATCAAAGGCCTGTTTGACCTTCTGCTGACAACTATGAGCTGCATCCATCACCTGTTCCCTGATCTGTTGTACCTCCACCATCTGATGAATCCTTCTAACCATATGATCTGGCTCTCCTTCATAATCTTGAAATAACTTTGCCACAGGTAAGACGAGCTAAGTGGGAAAAACCACCTCCGTCCCATAAACCAGTTGAAAAGTTGAGGTGCCTAATGATTTTTTCGTTGTCACTCAATCGGCCCATAGAGAGAATTTGAGCTTTGAATCCCAGGCCCTCTTATTTTCCTCCAAAAATCTTTTGATGAGCCTGATTAGGATTTTATTGGAAGATTCTACCAGCCCATTTCCTTGAGGATAATAGGGGGTGGAGTGAATCAGTGAAATTTTGAACTGTTCGCAAAACTTAATCAGAGGCTTGGACTTGAAAGAAGTAGCATTATCAGTGACAATTTTGTTGGGACAGCCAAATCTGACTATGATATCTTCTAGGAAGATAATAATCACCTTGTGAGAAGCACTCCTGGTGGGGGATGCTTCTATCGACTTAGTGAAATAGTCTTTCGCAGTCAGGATCCATCTGTGCTGACCACTTGAAGGGGGATGAATCTCCCCAATGAAGTCCAACCCCCACTGTTGAAAATGTGTTGAAACTACCACAAGCTTTAGTGGCAGTGAGTTGAGCTGTTGTTTTCCTGAAAACCTTTGGCATTTATTACAAGCTCTAACTTCTCTACAGATAACAATGAATAAGGTGGGCCAGTAGTACCCAGCTATGAGAATTTTGTGAGTTGTGGTCTTCCAGAAATGATGCCCCCAACAAAGGCCTCTATGGAAATCAATCATAACTTTATGTGCTTCTTGTGGATTCAGGCACCTTAAAAATACGCCTAGAGGGTCTTTCCAGTACAAGGCTCGGTCAACAAGGCAATATCTGACCGCCTTGAGCTTTAAATCTCTCTCCTTACTCTTTCCCATTCCATTCGGAGGCCTTAACTCTTGCATAAAATACAAAATATCTCTATACCAGGTTTATTCTACTAGCGATAAGTCACCCTGAGAACCTTTGTTGGACGACTTAGCTTGCTGATTTTTTGAACAAGCATTGATGAAGTTAACCCCCAAGGATTTGCAATTGGATTCAGCCAACAACTTGGCTAAACCCTGCCCCTTTATCAACTTGGTGGGCTTAATCTCCAGATCAAACTCCAGGATCTTGGCAATCCATTTACCTCTTCTCCCATCTATGTCAGGCTGTATAAGGATGTCCTTCACAGAGGCTGAAGGAACATATGCAGTGACTTTTGAGTGCAAGACATAGACTCTGAAAGCTCTGAGAGATTTCACCAAGGCATAGGTCTGTTTCTCCATGATTTCATACCTGATTTCTGGATCTCTTAATGCTTTACTGAAGAAGGCAATGGGTTGTTCCCGTCCCCCCTCATTTTTCTACAATAAGACTGTTGTTATTGTATCAAAAGAAGCAAAAGAAAAAACTAGGAAGGGTTTGGAATAGTCAGGGCTGATCAGCACAGGTGCCTCAGTCAATGCCCTTTTTATTTGGACAAAACATTCCCTAGGTTCAGCGTTCCATTTCACTTCATTTCCCTTTCTGAGCATGATTGTGATGTGTTTCACCAGCTCTGCAAAATTTGAGACGAACCTCCTCAGAAAGTTAATCTTCCCTAAAAAGGCCTGGACTTCCTTTTTAGACCTGGGAAGTGACATGGTCTGAATTGCTTCCACTCTGTTGGGATCAATTCTCACTCCTTCTATTGATACTATATGGCTTAACAGCTTTCCCTCTGTCATAGAAAACAAAGATTTCTTGGGATTCAGGGAAAGACCAAACCTTCGACATTTCGAGAAAACTTTCCTTAAGTGGTAGCAGTGCTCTATATGAGACCTGGAGAAGACCGTGATGTCATCTAGGTAAATCACCACAAACTGGTCTTTCTCCCTGATGAAGGCTATGTCCATGGCTCGCTAAAATGTAGCTCTTGTGTGCATTAGTCCAAAAGGCATTTTGGCATACATAAATGTGCCCCGAGGAGTGGTGAAGATTGTCTTTTCCCTGTCCTCGGGCATGACTGATATCTGATTATAACCAGAAAACACATCGATCATGGATATCCTAGATGCACCAGTTACCCTTTGTATTATGTCTTCCATCTTAGGCAGGGGGTAATTGTCCTTTCTTGAGCTCCTGTTCAGATTTCTAAAATCGACGCAAAGCCTGATTTCGCCACTTTTCTTCCTCAGCAGGACCAAATTGGCCACCCATTCAAAATATCTCAAGGGGACAATGATTTGGGCTTCTAACAACTTTTTCACTTCTTTCTCCATGATAGGCAGTAACATGGGATTTATCTATCTTAGCTTCTGCCTAAATGGCCTAGCCCCTTATTTCAGTGGGATCTTGTGTTCAATGACAGATGTGTCATATGTCTTGAGGTCTTCATAGGTCCATACAAACACATCAGCAAACTCTCTTAATAACTCAGTATATTCGGCCCTCTGTTCTTTGGTCAAACTGCTTGACAACTTGACAAACTTAGGCTCCTCCTGTGTGCCAATGTTGCACTCAGCTGTGTCAGCCTCTTCATCTGAAACCCTACCCTTTACTTCCACATCATTCCCATCGAACAATCTTTCTAAATGGATTAATCCCCTCGAAATGTGATTGCTAGACAGTTGAATAATCTGGTGGTTAGCAATTTTATTTAAAAACACCTCAGGGTGAGGGCCACCTTTGGGGTCAGGATCCTGATCGATGTGCAATGCAGAAAATTCATCGACAGACTGGAGAAATCTTTTGATTTCAAGATCATATTCAAATACCTTCCAATGCTTGACATTGTCTGGTACAGCAGGCCTATATCTTATTTCAACATCATATTTGAATATAGGTGGCAGAGGGATCTTGAACCGGCTAGATGAGACAGCTAAAGAATCAACCAAAGAATTTTGTTCCCTCGGAATAAAAGAGATGTTGAAAGATGAGACGAAATTGTCAATCAGGTCCCGTACCTCCTATATGTAAGCTCTGAGCTGAGGATGCTTAGTCTGGTAAGCATTTTTGACTTGTTGGATAATCAACTTGGTATCTTCGAAAACTGCTACTTCCTCAATCCCCATTTCTTTTGCAGCCCTTAAACCTAAAACAAGAGCCTCATATTCCGCCACATTATTAGTTGCTTCAAAATCAAGCTTGTATGACAGGGATATGGTTTCCTCACAAGGCGACACAAAGACCACTCCAGCGCCAACACCTTCGCTAGAAGAGGCTCCATCGAAAAACATTTTCCAGACAGAGGTGGTTGGGGGAGGTGCCCCATGATTAGCTAAGGGTTTCTTTCTGATTTGGAAAGGGACTTCAGGAGCATCAGTGAGTTGTAACAAACTAGACCCCAAATCGGTGTCTAGCGCAAAGATAGGCTGATTGGTAGGGTTTTTCTCATCGCTAACAATGTAGGTGAGCTGGGCTTCTCTATACAACCTCTTGTTTTCCCCTCCAAATACTGAAATAGTAGCATATGTGAGATCCATTTGTAATGTTCCTCCAAGATTTTTAATCCAAGATCTTGACAGCAGCATGCCAAACTTGGGAGGAACATCGGCCACTACAATGTCCATGACCACACTCTTCATTGGCAGCTGAAACAGAGATACCGCCAAGTCTTTGATGACTCTGAGGCATTGCACCCTACTTGAATTGAAATAGTACAAATCATGATAATTCCTTGTCACTTCCAGCCCGAATTCTTCCATTACTATTTTGGGAATAAGATTATGGGAAGCCCCTGAATCCATGAGGTAGTTATGCATCACTTTATCATGTATGTTCAAGGATGTGTAGAAAGGAGGGGATGAATCATCTTTATCTTCTACCATGGGACCTAGGACAATTACTGGATTTTCATCTTGGAGATTTATGGAGTCCGAGGGAGGATGGGGGGGCTCAGATTGTAGCAGCTTGGAGAGGGACCTTTTAAAGTCTTCATTTTTAACCAGTTCGGAGAGGGGTATAGGAATTCTAATCTTCTGAATCTCATGCTCAAAATTAAAGGAGGAGAGAGACCTAGGGGATTCCATTACCTCTGAGACAGGTTCTGTGGTTGTTGGGGAAGCATTCTAAGTTTTCTTCTCTTTAGCAGCGGTTGTTGCGGCTTTAGTAGGCCTTTCTGCTATGAGGGGTTGATCCTGGCTATAAAAATTCCCTTCTTTATTTTTTGACCTAAGATTGTATCTGTTAGGAGTGTTTCTGGCCCTTTCCCCTTTACTCAACTCATTAATTTGAGTGTTGATAAGGGATTCTTCATATGCAGATTGAGTCAAATGGGGAAAAGGGGAGGTGTCCTCGATGCAGTGAATCTCAGGGTCAAGTTCATCCATCTCCTCCCCTTTCTCGTGAGAAAATAGGCTATTCTGGAGAGGGGTCTGAATCCTCTGATCCTCCCTGTCTCTACTCCTTTGTTCCTTTGGCGAAGTCTGCGGCATATTGTTACCAGGCCTCCTGAAACCTCTGTTATCAGTATTCTGGGGATTTTTGTATGTGGGTTTCCCTTCTAACTCCCATCTCTCCATCCTAGCTGAAAGGGATTTCAGCACTTTAATTACCTCGTCCGTTTGAAGGGGAAGGGGAGAGGAATGGGATGGGGAGGCCTATGTTCTTTTCTTGGATACATCTCTGTCATCCTCATTCCTGAGTCAGTCAACTGCTAGTATGTTAGACTCTACCTCCACGGCTGTGTCCTGCATATGAGCTAGAGTGGTGGCTCTCCTTTCCCTCAGCAGGAGGCAGAAATTGGGATCAAAAGCGCTGGCATAAGTGATCTTCGCAGAGGCTTCAGAGGGATTTATCTCAGTGGGGATCTTATTGTACATTTTATTAAATCTTTTGGAGAAGTCAGATACAAACTCTCCATCCTTTCTCTTCAAAGACCCAAACTCAGTCATGTAATACATGAAGTCCTTTTTGTCTCCCCATTGTCTCAAAAAGGCACTATCCAAAGATTCAATTCCATCAATAGATCCAGGAGGCAGGGCCCTAAACCATTTTCTAGCCTCGCCTTCAAGACTATGGATGAAAATCCTCATCCATACATCTGCATGCATGATGACATGATCATCTGTAAAAACGTAGAAGGCTTCGAGGTGTTCTTCTGCAGCTATGTCCCCTTCACCTGTAAACTTGGTCAACTGCTTGAGGTAGCCCTCTGCTGCGAGGGCATTGAGAGGTTGAGGTAACATAAGGGGGGCATACCTAGTAGCTATTATAGCCTCCATTTTCTTCATGGGGGGGGTTTCTCCTGCCATGGGAATATTAGGTGGAGGAGAACTTGGAGGAGAAGGAGCTCGAAAAGGGGATATTGGAATGGGAAACAATAGGGGATTTAGGGAGAAGGCTAACGGGCTTAAGTCAGCAAATGCTTCTCTTTGTGCAGAAGCGGCAACAGTAACCAGAGGAGGAGTGGTAAAGCTAGGCGTGGGGAAATCTTCTGCGGTCCTGGGTCTACGCCAAGGTACAGCTTCAGGGGAGAGGGGAGTGAGAAGGATTTCTCCCTCCAATCCCAGACCAGGAAGGGAAAACTCAATAGGAACACTCCCAAAATTCAGGAAACGTTAAACTTCAGAAAGAGGTCTGCTAAGAAACTGAGGAGGAGAAAATGGAGTTCCTACAGAAGGGGATGGCGGATTACCTAGTTCAGCGGCAGAAGCTTCTCCTCCAGAGGCCTTTCCTTTTCTGAGACCTACCTCCGGATCAGTTTTAGGTGTAGCTAGAGGCAGTTGTGGATGGGACCGCATGTGTCTGCCTCTGAAAGCCATAATTAACATGGTAGGTTCGCCACAGTGGAGTCATCACAATGGAGTCACCAGGTGCATAGTAGCAATCTTCAAAGGCTCTGATACTTGATGCACCTTCAGAATCAGAGGCTCAATGTCATTCAATCTCGGGGAAAATTTTCAACTTCGTCCCCAGCAACGGCACCAGAAATGTTAGCGTCAGAAGTCACTCCTAGATTGCAGTAGGAGCAGAGCCCGACGCCCATCAGTTTTATGTCACGATTTGTTTGTAGAGGGTGATCAACTGGAAGAAAACTCAAAACGATATCATTCTAATTCCAAAACTAGGTTGGACATGCACAGGTAGGTGAGGTCTAAGTCAAAATTTAGACAGTGAGTTGTAGTAAGGGTGAGTAGGGGGGAGACTTCTATGAGGAAAAGCTGAGGGATGCTATAGGCATCGAGATTCTAACAGTCTGTGGAAGAAAAACTTGAACGTAGAAACTTATTACACTCAAATGGAGGCAATACTGGAGATGTAATGGTGCTAAAATGAATCTTTTACCTTAACACAGTCACATACATTCACACGAGTTAGTCAATAGTGAACTCTCTTGGTAAGAGATGAAACTAGATGGAATAAGAAAAATTGCCTGTCATAAAACAAGAAATCTCACATATAGATACATAACCAGAGAACTAGAGTGTATTAAAACTTTACAATAGGGAGCTTTTCCCTACCACTGATGGATTACAAAAAATGGCAAAAACGCCTTCATATACTCCAACAAAACCCCAGCAGCGAAAACAAGAAACAACAATAAAAGTATTACATTTGCATGGCTTCTGACAGTCTGCGCATGCAGACTCTGGACGATCATGCGCTTCTGGAAGATGCAATCGGACCCCTGACTTTCCTGCAGGTGAATCGACATGCTTTTAGTCCTCTGTCAGACTTTCCATTCATAGCGGAGATGATGTTTAACCACCTCCAGCAACTGAAATAACTACTATCTAGGGATCAGGAATAGTCTTAGTCAACTCTACCTCCTGGAACGTGGATGTCTCCTACTGGTGCCACCTGGATCAGCTGAATGGTTGGACTGCTACACGGGAACCCCTGTGGCAGATGTGGACGAGGGGGTGAAGGTGTGAACACTGTGGAGGCGGTGGCAGGAACTGTGACATCGGTTAAGGGATGTCACGCAGTCTGAAAAGGACATAGGTGGAGGCGATGTGGAGCGTAGGGGTACGTGTGAATGGTGGAAAGTGCTGAGGTGGAGATGACTGAGGGGGAGAGACACCTGGAGAGAGGCGAGAGGACGATGATCTGAGGAGGGACCATGTGGGTGGACGTGGTAGGATACGAGAGTGTGCTGAACTGAGGAGGGAACGACGTGGAAGCGATATGATAGGTAGGGGGGGCCCACTCATGTCTCAGATATTGTGTCACATGTCCTCAGATGAATGGTCCTGATCCCTTCGGGATTTCTGGCACCGGGAGTTTGCGATGCACTTCCTCCTCAAAATCCTGATTAACCAAACTGCGAAAGCACGAATGTGTGCCATGTGTCCTTCAAAGGAACGGTCGAGATGGATTTTATCATTAGAAGAGGGCTACCTCCATTACCAGGCTCACTTGATGTGATCAGGCGCTAGGACCATGGGCTTAGCTTCAAAGACACTTATCGATATTTCACATTTCGGCGATTTCTACCGCAGTGGATGGGAGGTCCCTTGTCTCTCAAAATGTTGATTCCTGAAATGTCGTCTAGCTGCTACCTGTCCCAACTGGATCAGATGATTGATATGACGTCGGCGGCTTGGGGCCTGTCCCATCACATGGTGCACGCTAGCACCCTTTTCCAAAATCTGTGCCTCTTGTGATCAAGTTCCATGACCGTGTGCCTGACTCTGAGCGCTTTCTGCGTTTCGGGGTTCGGGGTTTCAAGATGTATAGTGACAAGAAACCATCACCCTTCAAACTCCCGAATGTTGAAATGTCGATGCAACTAGATCTCGCGCCACGCGTCCTTTGGATGGACAGCTGATAACCTGTCTTGCATGTAATATAGGTGTTATCCATCGCGCTAATCCTGGCGCAACTCCGCTAACCGTTAATGTATGTCGCCCGTTGATCTGCTTCTATAGATGAATCTGGGCCGTTGACAACGTAATTTCGCCCGCTTACTTTCTTAGAAGCCTGAAACGATATTTTTCTGTGTTGTGCTTGGGTTCCTCTTGTGTAAATTGCAGACCTGAATACTCTTGTGCCCAAGATGAAAATTAATGTTAACACTTCTCTCTCTCCATATCTCTCTCTCTTGTAGAGCATTGTACAAAATATTTATCTAGTAATACAAATGTTGTTACATTTTAATTTGCTTTATGGGAATCTTATTCATTTTTGTTTACCCGTGTGTTGTCCTCTAATTTGCATCATGGAATCAAAATATTCATTTTTTGGTCTACTAAAAGGTTGATATGGTGTAAAGTCATTTCATAGAATGTCAACAAGTTATTTATTTACTAAAGAGTTCATAAAGTGTGACTTTCTCACGTAAATTTAAGAAGAGAGAGGAGATTTGATAGTTGTAAAAAAAATTACAAGATGCCATGCATAGATGCATACAACTATGAATATTCACACACACACACACACACACACACATACACCCACACACGCACATATGCCACATAAAGGAGGGTTATATTATTCTATGATTGTTTGTGTGTTTCACGCTTGCACGCATCCTTCTTAACAATGGGGCATTAATATCTAGCGTTCATCTAGAGTTGACCAACAAAAACCCCAAATCATTGGCACATAAATCTTCGACCAATTTCGAAGAAGGTATCCCCTGAGAAGCAATGAGGATCAAAGAGACCATCTAGTCTTGTGTCAGGGATGAAGGAATAAATACACAAAGATCCATCTAGGTTCACATTCATAGATTCCATAATTGACAACTTATTATCATTATTATGCAAAAAAAATAAACCCATATATCCAAATACCATATAAGTAACACATGATATATCATAATCATTATAGCTTTACTATCTTCATCATTCCATCAAACACAAGCATACATTAAGCAAATCATATGTGATAGCAACAAAGTCTTTTATCCCTCAGATAATTCTCAGATTTACAATACATTGTGTCGAGTTCATTCTTTTAGAACTCAACACATAGTATACTTGGACTTAAAATGAGAAGCATTACAGTATTAGAATACTACAGAGGCTTAGAGCGAGCTCTTCAACAATAGACAACAACAATGACGTAGTGGATCAACTAAACAACCCTTTATTTGTCATCCTTGCTTCATGTTATACCCTTCTTGGCTATAGGGTTCTCACTCTGTTGATTATGCTCCACTCACTCTATTGACTAACATTCTCACATGCTTCGGCCACCTACTTGCATTCCACGTATGCTTTCTAGAATCGGGGCAATCTTAATTGCCTCGCTAGTTCATTTTTTTTGTGCTTCATGTTCCTTTGTGTTGTTCGTAGTAATAATTTGAGGATATTTCATGATGATTCCTTTCTTGATCATAGCGTGCATCTTCTTTATTTCTGATGTGAATCCCAAACCTCATACCGACACGCATTTGGTAAACCTTGGAATTGGTGCATAATATCAAAACTCAGTCTCGCGCTCACTTCTTTTCATTCCTCACAAGTTAGTTTGGGTATGCACAAGTTGGAATGGGCATGCACAACTTCGTTTGTGCATGCACATGATATTAACCCAAAAATTTGGGTGCCAACAATCCCCCACCACTATTACTTGGCTCGTCCTCAATCTAACTACCTCATGGAATGACCATCACAATGGATGAAACAATGTTTCTAAGTTCCTGCACAAACTCCTTAAACTGGAACTCGAGCTCATTGAGCCCTGAATATCCTAGGTAATCTGAACAGCCACATCAGCCTCAATTGTTGTGACCTAAGGAGTTGTCAGGTTCGTTGTGTTGATTTTCTCAATTAGGGGGTGATAGCAACATGTACATCTGAGATTTGTGTGAACAATATCAAGGCCTTATCGGCTACAAAAGTGATGATAGTTGATATACTCTATTTCCCAGCCTATGCTGCAGTGATCTCTTTTGATTTTGTTGCAATTGCTAGAATCCGCAGTGGCACACTCCCCAGGAGGCAAAGAAGCTAGGTCGTACTTTTGTTGTGCAACCTCAAACTCTGTTGTGTGGACTCGATCATCAATTGTAGATACTTCAAGAATATTCTGTAGATGATTCCATAAGGAAAGTCCACGTCGACCTTTCTTGAAAATTCCTCCACTCTGTGTTAGTTATCATGGACAACTGCTTGAGCTAAATTAATCAGTTTTTGGAGTTGAGTTGTGGATGGACTCGTTTGGTGGAGTGGTGAGAGAAGAGCTCTGATTTGTGAATCCATATTTTATAGGACAGTCTTCACATCCAAGAGCTTAAAAATGGGTTGAATATCATGCCCTTGTGTGGAAGTAGTTGGAATCTATGCATTTAGTATGTCCACATCCCCGAGGATGTAGGTGAATGTGGTACTTATCTCAATGTATTGGGCCTAGGCGGTTAAGTGTGTCACAAACTCTATATCATACTTATTTTTAAATGCTTGGTAGACCTAAAACTCTTTTTTATAATGCTCATGTGTCTGATTATGCACGAAAATGTCCACTTGGTGCTGGAGTTGTAACTTTTCATGAGCACGACTGACTATTTGGCGTTGCACACCCAACTCGAATAGTAAGGTGGAAATGCAGTCCTACACTATGGTAGTTGGAATTGGTGCCAACAAGATACTGCCACTATTGATATCCATTGTAAGTAGTGTTGGGGAGCCCACTCTAAGGACCTAAGAAGAGGTATTGGAACTATTCCCGAAAGCTGGTGGCCACAATGGAGTGTCTGATACCAGTTTTGTGCCCTCGAGTTATCAATAGATATGGTTGAGGTTATGAATAGCCTCCGTGTGTATTTTTTGTTGTATCAACAGTTGTCTTTTTAATGAATCTATTATTTTGGAAACACCTGGTGCCATCTAAAAAGAACCCTACTATGTTGAGGGAATGGTACTGCTAACAATTGGGTCATTCTGATGTCATTTTACACTGACTAGGGTGAACTGCGTCATCTTTTTCACGAGGCACGGGTCCCAAGGGCGCTTGATGAAACTATCATCTTTAGATCTCCCCCATGGGGGACTATAACACCCCCTTTCTAAACCTTGAATACATATAATAAATCACGATTAGTGATTTCCATGCAACGGCATGTGAATATTGTAAATGTATTATTGTTTAACTGTAAATTCCAAAACTGGTTGTGAGGTGAAGACTTAAAGTACAAGCCATGATATCACTAGTGGAATGAGAGGAGTCCCTATTAAACTAAAGGACCTCAAGCCTTATTCATATTACTTTTCTTAGCCCCAATTTCAAGAGAAATCAATTAATAAGGGAGGTTGGTAGTTGAACAACCAACCACCACAATGAATGGAAGTATGGACAATTGTCAGAAGGGACAAGAAGTGGTCAGCTAGAGGCTGGTAGGAAATATCACCATGGGTCCCTAGGATTGACCCATGAGTTTCCTTCTAACAGAAGAAACAGAAGGACAGGTCGAGAACCTACCTAAGTCATGTGTACAATCGGGATATGCAGGGAGAGAGAGAACTGGAGGAAGGTCGGGCCTATGAGGAAGGGAGTTGTTGAAAGGAATGCATGAGTGTGTTCAATAGAAGGATCAGAGAACCTGTAGAAGGGTTCCGAGATGGAGCATAGAATACCCAAAACCTGAACTAAGAGGGTCGTGAGCTTGGTGCTGGGAAGGCATATGATAAACCTCGAAGAGGTCGGGGCTAGGTGGGTGTAAGGGAAAATCTCTACCAAGAGTAGAGTGAAGGAGGGTCACCTTCAAATCTTGTTGAGAACCTGAGAGAGATTCCCTAGTGTTATCATGGCTTGGCACGAGGGTGGCCAGAATGCTAAGAGTGAATGCATTTGAGCCATCGATTGGGTGGAAAGGCGAACACCCACAATCAGCTAGTTGGCTACAACTTGCAACTAGATAAGTATTTCGTAGACTCTATGTAATTGAATAGAAATGCATGTACTTGCACTATAAATATGCATACTTGATTTATAGTAATGATGATTATTGTATTGGAAAACTCCTGCATTTGAGTGAAAGTAGGATGGTAAGAATGAAGCATGCCTAGTACAATTGAATACAAGTGTTCTGTAATGTTCTGAGATAAAAAAGAATGAACTTAATTTATGGTTCCTGTGTGCTCAATATATATATATATATATATATCCATCGTCGTGATGGGAAATCCATGAATGGAAACTAGGATTATAATTTAATGGTTGAATTTAAGGTACTGAACCCAAGAAGGTAATATAACTCGACTTCATAGTCAAAGGGAATTGTTGGTCGTGCTATGTATGAGAAGCCAGAGAAGGTCATAAACTTTATGTTCTTCCCCTTTGATAAATTGGTGGGGTTGCAGGACCCTGAGCCCTCATTCGAGTGCTAGATGAAAGGCTTTTTCTTGTTGTGGATAAGGGAACGAGCCCAAAGAAAAACCCTTGAATTTTCTAAGTCCTGAATCGAAAGAAAAATCATGTTTTGACCTTGAAAAAATAACGGTCGTTGGATCGACGAAGCGAATAGATATTGACCCTTTATCGAAGCAGGTTACCATGCCTATAGAGAATGTACCCAAGTTAATATGGACTATTAATCAGGGATTAACCCAGAATCAACCTCTATCGTAGATCATTGTGGTCTCATTTAAGTGATATTTGGGGGAGAGGTAACATTAGCATGGTGTACCATGTTGACCTAAAATACCAACATATCAAGAATTTGATAGGTGTCATCCTGTGAATGGAAAAAGTTAATTGACTGGAGGGCCATAGCGCAGGCCCTTGGGTGAAATATTTCTTAGACCTCCGTTCTAGCCTTGGATGTTAGACCAAAAGTTTGAAATATATAGAATGTTGATCGGAGTGCATGTGGGATGTGATCTCGATCGTTCATCAACGTGGAAGCCCTTAGATGTTGACGAGAGGAGGGAGGAGCCTGCATGTATGAGGAATCCATGTAGAGGCTTATAATTGGTAGATGTAATAGGGAGTGGGTCCCTATCAAGTTTACAAGTTGGAAAGGTGATATGAATGGGCCCGCGAGTCCACCAACCCGTGAACCCGACAAAGTCACAAAATAATCCAAGTGTTTAGTGTTAGAAGAGAGGAAGGGAATCAAATGAGTCTATGAGTATGTGAGTCTGCCAACCCAGGAACCCAACAAAAACATTGAATAATCTAACTGTTGAGACTTCTCAGATGGACTTGTGAAGGGGAGGTACATAATTGTACATCCACGAGTCTGCTAGTCCAATAGTCTGCATAGATGGAAAAATAGTTAAGTGTTGAGAATTTTCGGACAGACATGTGGAAGCGAGGTATAGAATGTTGATTTTAACCTTGTACAATATTTAGTGCAAACATATATTCAGTAAAAGATCAGAAAATATACAATGGAAAATACAAACATTACACAGAGAGTTTTCCCCTGGAAACCCAAACCAGGAAAACCAAAATATTCTATATTTTCATTGTGTTACATTGTTTTCAATACAATATACATATAGGAGCCAGGGACATCCAAAACCCTAACCCAAATGACCTAGATTAGTCAACAACCCTAATTCCTTAACCGGAAATAGAAAACCATAAGCAAAGAAACCATGTGTCGAAAAACCACCTAAATATGTGACACATTTCCCAAGGCAGAAAAAAACTTCTCGGGGGCGTTGCCCCCAAACGCCTGCACACCCGGCACAATGCTCATACACTACTACTCATGCAAAGAATATAACATATACCCAACATTCTCCCACTTGTTGTTTTCTTTGCATAAAGGGGGTTACGAGGTTACATAGTCAACAATCCAGGGCAGCAATGCCCATGGATCCTCTACACCAAGAAAACTTCTCAATGCTCGCAGATTTTGTTAATGAATTTGCAACATTCTTCAAAGTGTCCACCTTCATCAGCAATACTTTCTTTTCTTCAACCATGTCTCTCACAAAGTTATATTGAATATCAATATGCTTTGTCTTTGAATGATGAGTTTGGTTCTTCGCTAGAAAAATTGCACTCTAACTGTCACAATCTATCCTTACAGCTTGTTGTACCAACCCAATACCTAAACACAAATTTTGTAACCATATTTCTTCCTTACTTACATGAGTGGTTGTCATGTATTTATCTTATGTAGTTGAAAGTGCCACTACATCTTGTCTTTTGCTCTTCCAACTTATTGCTCCTCCAAACAGGTTAAACACATACCCACTTGTAGATCTCCTACGATCCCTATCTCCAGCCCATCCTGCATACACAAATCTATGTATATCCACCACTTTGTCCAATCCTAGTCTTCCTTCGTAGCACAATACATAGATAGAAGTGCCACGCAAATACCCGAAAACCCTTTTTATTGTTGTCCAATGATCCTTCCCTAGTTTTGAAATATATCTAGGGACAGACCATTGCATACATCAAACTGCCAACTACACTCGCATATGGAACATGATACATGTCCTCCTCCTCTTCATGTGTCTTGGGACACTGATTCGTAGATAACTTTACACCAATAGGAATAGGAACCTTTATCGATTTACATTCCTTCATATTAAACCTTTGTAATATTGTCTAGACATATTTTCTCTGATTTAACCAGAGTTTCCTCCTTTTTTTATCTCTTTTAATTTCCATGCCCAAAATGAAATTTGAAGCACTAAGATCCTTCATGTCAAATTTAGAGGACAAATAAGTTTCACATCCTAGATAATCTCCTGGTTGTTTCCTATCAGCAAGCGACATGTCATCCACATACAAGACCAAATAACTCAAATGATAACTAATTAATTTAAAATACACACAGTGATCATCTTTTCTTCTTGTGAAGCCAAGTCCCAACATATAAGTATCAATTTTTTGATACCACATCCTTGGTGATTGTTTTAAACCATACAGGGACTTTTTCAGCTTGCATATTAGATCATTCTTTCCCTTCACAACATAACCTTCTGGTTGCTTCATGTAGATTTCTTCTTCTAGATCCCCATGTAGTAAGGATGTCTTCACATCCATTTATTCTATTTCAAAATCAAATGCAGCAGCAATAGATAACAGAAATCTTATAGAGGTTAACTTAGCAACAGGAGAAAAAATATCACCAAAATCAATTCCCTCAACCTGGGAATAACGCTTTTCTACTAACCGAGCTTTGTATTTCTCCACTTTTCCTTCTGCATTCAGCTTCTTTTTAAATACCCATTTGTTTCCAATGGGATTTATTCCAGTCAACAACTCCACTAGATCCCAAGACTCATTCTTATCCAAATATGCCATTTCTTCATCCATGGCCCTTTTCCAGAGATTTTCATCCTATGAATCCACTGCCTCCCTGACAGTTCTAGGATCATCATCAGTAATAGACAAAGAAAAATTTGAATGGAAATTAGATGGAGTATACCTTTCCGGTAGCCTTCTTTCTCGAACCGATCTCCTCGATACTGGAGTATGAGGATCTTCTTCTTTTGATTCCTTTTCTTCTGCAGAGTCTGACTCATCATCCTTTAAATCAAACTTTATTTTCTCTGGTTCTTCCTTACTTGGTAGGACTTCATGTTTAACAACATCCTTCATTTCTCTAAATACCACATCTCGGCTATACAATACCTTCTTAGTTTCTGGGTTCCAAAGCTTATAACCTTTGAGACCATCTTTATATCCAATAAATATACACTTTTATGCCTTCTTATCTAGCTTACTCATGTTTTCCTTTGGAACATGAACATATGCATCACAGCCAAATACCTTGATATGTGTGAGAGAAGGTTCCTTAACAGTCCATACCTCTTATGGAGTCTTGTCATCCAACACTGATGAGGGTGATCTGTTGACCAGGTAACATGCAGTACCCACTGCCTCTACCCAAAAATCTTTCCCTAACCTGGCACCACTGAGCACGCACCTTGATTTTCCATCGGTGTCATGTTCATCCTTTATGAAACTCCATTTTGTTGAGGTGTATATGGAGTAGTCTTATGCCTTTCTATGCCGCACTTCTTATAGAATTCTTCAAATTCATTTCCGCAGAACTCTCCGCCATTATCTGTCCTCAACACCTTAATTATTTTCTCTGTTTGATTCTCAATAAGAGCCTTAAACTCTTTAAACCTATCAAAGACTTTGGATTTATTCCTAAGGAAATATATCCAAGTATTCCTCAAGAATTCATCTATAAATGATACTTAGTACATAGATCTTCCCAATGATGGGACCGACACAGGTCCAAAAACATCATTGTTAACTAGTTGTAAAATTCCTTCTGCCCTCGTTGCACCAGAGGAGAATCTTACCCGATTTTGCTTCCCATACAAACAATGTTCACAGAAATCAAAATCCAAAGAGCAGTTAGATATACCTTCAACCATACCTTTACCATGTAGTAGTCGAAGACCCTTCTCTCCGATATGCCCTAGTATTTGATGCCATAGCAAAACCTTTTCTCCGGAGACTGTAGGAGTTCTTTCTTTTTCAACTCCAATATCAGGAAAAATGGAAATATTACACCCATCACTAATAGTTCTTCCTTGCCTCTTATATAGAGTTCCAAACTTAACTCCCTTTAGCAACACCATTTCTCCTCGAACCATCCTACGGGTTTCCTTTTCAAATATTGTTTTTACCCCTGCATCGTCCACTTTGCTTACAGAAATCAAATTTATGGCCAAACCTGGGATGTGAATAACACCAGGAAGTGTTCTAATCCTTCCATATATGAGCCTCAACTTGAATTTTCCTCATCCTATGATTTTGATTGTCGAATCATCACCTAAGAAAGCATTACCTCCATCATACCTTTCATATTCAAAAAACCACTCCATGTGGGGAGTCATATGAAAGGATGCACCAGAGTCAACCAACCATGCCCCATGATCTGCGTGTGTGCTTGAAGAAGCTAAGTACACATCCCCTCCTTCTTCCTTGGATGCCTTTTCTTATATAGAAGGAGATTCTTCAAATCTCTTCTTTTTCTCAACTTTGGATCTACACTGCTTCTTGAAGTGCCCTTCTTTTCCACATCTCCAACATACCTTTGCAAACTTTCTAGGAGATTTAGATCTACCCATAGACTTAGATCTCCCACTTGAGAACTTAGATCTATTTCTTTCCTGGGAACGTCCTCTTGCAAATAATGCATTTGTGCTATGTCCTTCCATATTCTTCTGTCTCATCTCCTCCAACAACAAGGATGAGACCACTTCATCAAACTTCAAGTCAGTTGTATTAATAGCTATGGCCACAACCAGACTATCCCATGAGACTGGTAAAGAACACAGTAAACTAATACATTTATCTTCATCTGAAATTTTAATCTAAACAGATACTAACTGACTTACCATAGTATTGAAGGCATTCAAATGCTCTGCCACCAAGTCTCCATCTCTCATCCTCGGGTTATACAACTTCTTTCTCAGGAATATTTTATTTATTAGGGACTTAGACTGATACAACTTCGCCAACTTTTCCCATAAATCCTTGGTTGTAGCTTCCTCTGACACATTCAGTAATACTGAATCAGAGAGACACAGTCGGATTGTGCTCTTTGCCTTCCAATCCAACTTTTTCTAGTCATCTGCTAAAGTTCATATAGGTGCAGTACCTGGATCTATCGCGATCCACTGATCTTTGCCCACCAATAGATCTTCCATCTTGAGCTTCCACAGCTCAAAAAATTTCACATTAAACTTCTCGATCTCCATCTTTGAATTGATTTCCATTTCTTTTCACCTAAAAAATCAATACCATAGATATCTCACTATAACAAGGCTTATCATAGTCCCGAGCCAAACCCTTGACCACAAAGGCATCCCCCTGAAGCCAACAAAGAAATGATACCAAATGTTGATTTTAAACTTGTACAATATTTACTACAAACATATATTCAGTAAAAGAACAGAAAAGATACAATGGAAAATACAAACATTATATAGAGATTTTTCCCCTGGAAACCCAAACCGGGAAAACCAGCATATTCTATATTTTCATTGTGTTACATTGTTTACAATAAAATATAGATATAGGAGCTAGAGGCATCCAAAACCATAACCCAAATGACCTGGATTAGTCAACAACCCTAATTCCTTAATCAGAAATAGAAAACCATCGGCAAAGAAACCATGTGTCAAAAACCCACCTAAATATGTGACATGTTTCCTGATGCATAAAAAAAATTCTCGGGGGCACTGCCCCCAAACCCCCCTATGCGCCTGGTGCAACACTCAGACACTACTACTCATGCAAAGGATATAACACATACCCAACACAGAATTGTACATCCGTGAGTCCGCTAGTATGTGAGTTCATGTAGATGGAAAAAAGGTTAAGTGTTCAGTCTTCTCGGATGGACTTATGAAGGGGAGGTACATAATTGTACATATGCGAGTCAGCGAGTCCACGTAGGTAGAAAAGTGGTTAATTTTTTATACTTATCGGATGGACTTACGAAGGGGAGGCATATATTTATGTGTCCATGAGTCCGTGAGTCCGTGAATGAAAAATAAGTTAAGTGTTGGTGGTGGGTTCATGAAAAGTATGGATATAAACCATGAGTCTGCAAGACCGCTGCTCGGGAATCCATGAATACAGCAAGGCATCTAGGATGCCATTAGGACAGTAGATGTCCATTATTAACAAGATGAAGAGATGAGTGGGGTTCCATCATGGCAGACTAGGCTTGTGCCACGTCAAGACCCGAGTGTTGCCATGTCAGTTGGCATGGAAAATGAAACGTCACGTGGATTCCATGTGACAGTAAAAGAGATATTTTCTATGTAAACCCAATAACTGTGTGAGGTCATGGATTTTGTTCTAGAGCTCAGTTCTTAGTGAAATTACCGACCTTGGAAATATCTTGATGAGCAAAAGAGGACAGAGTTATGATAGAGAAGATTTAAGGTTGTAAAGAGAAGAAAAAATGATATACCCCATCCCTTAAAAAGGTACTTAGGGGGTTGGGTCAGTTACAAAGTGATATCAAAGACAGGTTATAACACTTGGACAGCTTGGTCTCATGAAAGAGTCGAATAAAATTCTTCTTAGAAAAATTTTAAGGCGAAGGGAATTCTAACCTACCCTATCTTTCATAATAGGCTACAACACTAGGCCTGGATGGGTTGGAGATCAGTCATAGGACTGGTATATCGAGATTTAGGTGATCATGTTGAAAGGTGTTTCTACATTTAAAAGATTCTTTATTATATGCATTAAATTCATGAGGAGAAGGAATGCAGATTGAAATTGTAACTTGAAAACCATTGTTGAATTACAGCAAGAGAAAATTATATTGTCCCTATGTTAAAGTGAAGACTACTCTTACGGAGCAGAAATATGTTGATAGGTATTATTGGTAAAACCTAAATGAAAATGGAAAAGGTGGAAAAAATTATACTATGAAGTTGCCTGATTCCAGACAAGGGACATGAGATAGGTTGTTTTGTTAAGTATAATAATGTATATCTACTAGGGCATGAAGAGTGTCGTGTAATTAAGATGGTTGATTATATAAGGATTAAGACCCTTATGGAAAATTCCTTGTGCTTAAAGGAAGTTGGTATGGATTGATAGAATATGTAGCAGTAATAATTATTGCTTTAATAAAATATTAAACCATGTATATGTGTATGCCTATTAATCTAAGGACATGTATGTGCATGTGAATACAAATGGAAGACAACTGGAATACATCTACATTGTAAGCATGGGTAAAATACTTGGGGTACAAGGGTATGCCGGAATGCATATGGAAAAGATTGAGCATGCATATAACATGCATATAGTCTTATTATAGTCTATTATTCAATGTAAAATATGGTGATGACATGGATCATATGGTTAATGATGATCTCAGTATAGCAGCTTAAGTAAAATGTTGATGATATTGATTACATAATACCCTATGAGAATAAAGTAGAAGGGTTAATGAATTGTTGATTCCAAATGGAGTAAAGGAAGTGTTGGGGCATTTCTAGATGACCAATGGTTCATACTGACATCCATAGGTGGATGGTAGCCATAAGAATATGGCTTGGTGTGCTTAAGTTATAGTGAGAGGGAATCTAGGAAAAAGGATTCCCTTGATAAAAAGGTATGTTGACCAAGAATGGTCTGAGGCATGAAGAAAAGCTTGATAAGTTTGTCATGTTTCCTGGGGCACTGTTGAAATTTCCCAGATTGTATTTATGGGTCATTACATACTTCTATAGAAGTTTAGGAAAGAGTGTTATCTTTTTGGTTGTTTTCATATGAAAAGGGAAACATAGTTACAAATATGTCGGCGATACTTGCCATGTGAATATCATGTGAATGACTGTAAAATATCAACAGAGAGGGAAATATGGTGTTGAGTATTCATATGAGACTTGTCATCAGAAGGGTTGTAAGATCTCTAGGAGGAAGGATATGGGAGTTTGAAATACCCATGTGTAAGAATGACATGGAAAAAGGTGCAATAGTGATCTTACATGTTGAACATCCATAGATGTAAATGGATGCTTGAGTACATGAATGGAATGTATTACAAGGTTGCCTAGTATGAAGGAAGAAATGAATAGGCTTGAGAGACTAGCCATGAGGATGGTTGTAAATTCTCTTTAAAGAAGAATGATAATAAGACCCAATAAATAGGAATGAATGAGGTAAAAAGGTGCAATTGATGCACCTACATATATGTAAATGTACATATACATGCTTAAAGGTATGATATGAATGTCAGAATAAGTAAAATGTGGGGCAAGATTTGTACTTGACAGATCTAAATAATTCCATGAATACATGCCCGACCCTATGATGGAAGGGTTTGATTTGTCTTGCTGAAATAATAGCTTGAGGGCAATGTGTTCCCCTTTTCCTCAGGAAAAGCTAGTATACATTGATGAAAAGGTAAATGGGTCTGGATGCTCTGTTGTCATTATAAAAGACAACATGATTATTCTTTTAAAGACTGCATATGAGTGGTCGTGAACAATCATGAACCAATTAATTTCCAATTGATAAAGAAATGAAAAAATAAAGTGTTCTTATGGTAGACACCCACACCACATGCTAAGGCATGTGATTAAAGTACGGTGAATGCAGATTGGTGGAATAAATGTGCATGTGTGAGTACACAATCTAAATGCATAATAAAGATGCATTTTGATAATTCCTCATGGAATATTAGGCAAGAATTTGAGATGACAAAGATGAGGCTAACTCAAAAATTGAGGTCATGTCAGACTATTTGGATATGCAACAAGAGAGTTTCATGTTGAAGAGGTTTATGTGGAGGAACTATGTAAAGAACTCTGCTAGTAGAACAGACCTATAACCTTAATGATTGTTGATAACTAAACAACGGGCTGCAAAACCTATTTATATAAGAATCCTGGATTACATTTTAAAATATCATGCATGAGTACCAAGACATGAAGACGAATGAGGACCGATTTGATCTCTAGGTGGGAAATGTGTGGAATGCACAAGTTCATGATTCATTATGAATAAGAAAATTGTTGATGTAGCATGTTGAATTATCCAAGAGGGTCAAGGTGAACATGACTAAGACTGCTCAAGAGATAGAACAAGCAGATCCTAAGAGGTATAAATTGCAAAAGAAAAGAAGGAGAAAGTGATTAATACTTCTCTCACTATGGCACTCTGAATAATAAGACAGAGGTGTATGATAAAAAGGACAACTGTGAAAATAAGTACAACTAGTAACTGAAAGACACAATATTGAATGTGCTTAAATGAACGAGCTTGGTTAAGCTATAGTGTGTGAAGGTAATGAGGCCTTGAAATTAATTCAGCTAGGCTAAAATTTTCCTAATGGGAGGATCCCCTAACTCCTTTCCTATTGTCTATTATGTTTCTCTGGGATGAGAAACTGATATGTTGATGAATGTAGATATTTTGGCATGAGAATGTTGAGAGTTGTAGCTGAAATTTGATTATGGTTGCATTCATGAAAACATTGGGGACAATGTGATGGAGTGCATATATATATATATGTTAAGGCATATATGAAGATTTTTTACTGAAATAATTTTTATGGTACATGCATTTGATTTTACATGAAATCTAATGTAAATTGTGAATGTGGTGATGTATGTCACATGTAGAAAAGATTGGAACTGTTAGGGGGGGACAAATGCCAATAGTGAAAAACCTCAGAAAAAAGTGAATGCAAGAATTTTTTTGATAAGAAGAAAAATGTGAAAGGGATTTTAGAAGTCCCCGGGAAGTACCACTGAAGAGGTAATATCAGAGAAGGTGTTGGCAGCCAAAACAGGTATAAAGCTTTTGTGCCCATGTGACATGAGAGGTAAAAGGGATTTGGATAATAATCCCTTCTAAAATAGTATATGCTTTGATGGTATGCATGTGATTTGAAGGGTTGTTGTATTCCATTGATACCCAAGTAGGGTACGAATCAGGAAGAAGAACCTGCATGATGGAGGTGTGAACCTATGATAGTCGAGGATGATTGAAATCCTAGGGAAAATTCATGAAAAAATATATGTCATGAATACATTTCTTAATCAAGGAGTGATTGGGAACCAAAGTGCTCAAAGGTAGCACGATGATGTAATGCATTAAGGAGATGCATGTGATAAGAGAGTGGGTATATGTGGGACTTCCCACTATGGAAGAAGTATCTTCCAGTGTTCTACAGAATTGCATAATGGTAAAGAGATAAATTGGGTGGCCATAAACGTCGGCACCCTGGTTACCAATGAAGAAAGAATGCTTGAATGCATTGTTGTGAAACTTTTAGTTTCATGTATGTTGATTTGAGTTCATGATCAACTAAAGCGGGAAAACACGACCATGTTGTAAAAATAAATATGTATAAAGAAACCATGTGGTAGAAGGTTGGTTGAGTTCCAACCCACCAAGGCAAAGTGCCTAATATGAAAAGTAATAATATGGAAATCAATGCAAGGGTGCATTGTGTGTGAATGTGGCCATGGATATTGGCCCATTGTTTAAACTCATTTGATGATTGCATTTTGAAAGTCTTAGTATGATAAAATAATGCATGTGTAAGGAATGGTATTTCCTTTTTGAATAGATGAATTTGATCGTTAGTATGCATAGTTCTAAAACAGTTTGTGTGCCACTACAAGTATGCAATGAAAATAAAATGTGCATGTGGAATTAACAGTTTGTTTGGATGAGTGAACAATGAATTGTAGGAAGGAGGGATCTTGGACATGGTTGTGTTGTAATACCATAAGGAAGACCAATGCCCATTGGTTATGAAATATTCAAACTACCATGATAAAGAAATCTCATGCTTGTGGGATTTGGTTCCTATATGGAACAGATCTGAAAAATAGAAATGTGGAACTTGAAATATGTGGGTGACAGATTTGAAAGAATTTTGATTGAAATAATGAAAGAAACTCACGAATTTTTGTATGTATGTGATACGGGTGAGAGGAAAAATATATGTTCGAGGAGGATAGATGATGGTTGTCAAAGCTGGAAAGCATGGAAAACAAACTATTGTTGTGACCTGAGAACCCTGTGATAAGCCATGATCCCCATAGAATGATGTGTTGGGGTGATACAAGTCGAAGGGACTCTTTTGGCAGAGAAAGCATGAGAGACACCTCAATTGTAATACTTGGGAAGTCTCATAAATTCTTCTTGTGCGACAAATCCCTAGCCAGGAAAGATGGATCACCCAAGGGGATGTATAGAAGAGAAGAGGATGTTTGAGCCTAGGCCCAGAGGGTGAGTGACTGCAAGGAAGAAGAGACTCATATAGTTTTTGTAAAATGTTGATTTTGATCATGCACACAATGGGTATGTCAAGGAAAGAAGTGAACCAATTTAATGAAACATCCATATGGATGCAGATCCATTAACTGCACTGATAAGTATTGTCCTAACTTGTGAATATGTCCACTTGAATTTTAAAAACAATAAAATGTTTTGCATGAAAAGATAATTAATGTGCTAGTAGTCGAAAATTACGGTAGGCATGTTCTGAAATTATAAAGTCCAAATAAGTGTTGGGTATGTGTTATATTATTTTCCTAAAAATAAAAAAGAAAAAAATCTGCCTCGGAAAATGTGTCACATATTTAGGTAGTTTTTCGGCACATATTTTTTTGTCGATGGTTTTCTATTTCCGATTAAGGAATTAGGGTTGTTGACTAATCCAGGTCATTGGGTTAGGGTTTTGGATGTCACTGGCTCCTATATGTATATTGTATTGTAAACAATGTATCACAATGAATGAATATAGAATATGTTGGTTTTCCTAGATTGGGTTTCCAGGGGAAAAATGTATGTGTAGTGTTTGTATTTTCCATTGTAACTTTTCTGTTCTTTCACTAAAAAATTGTTTGCAGTAAATATTGTACAAGGTTAAAATATATAGTAAGGACCATATCGGGAAGAGGAATAACATTTTTGGAATAATTGAAAGAAGAAGGCATGGAAAGTGTTGATGAAAAATAAAAAACACTAAGGACAATGTTCCTTTGAAGGGGGAGGGATTGTAACACCCCCTGTCTAAACCATGTAATAAATCATGATTAGTGATTTCCATGCAATGGCATGTGAATATTGTAAATGTATTATTGTTTAATTGTAAATGCCAAAACTAACTATGGGGTGAATCCTTAAAGTACAAGCCATGATATCACTAGTGGAATGAGAGGAGGCCCTAATAAACTGAAGGACCTCAATCCTTATTTACATTACTTCCCTTAGCCCTAATTTCAAGACAAATCAGTTTATGAGGGAGATTGGTAGTTGAAAAACCAACCACCCCAATGAATGGAAGTATAGAGGGTTGTCAAAAGGAACAGGAAGAGGTCACCTAGAGGATAGTAGGAAAGATAACCACATGTCCCCAAGATTGACCCACGAGTTGCCTTCTGACAGAAGAAACAGAAGGATAGTTAGAGAACCTACCTAAGTCATGTGTGTGGCTAGGATATGCAGGGAGAGAGAGAACTGGATGAGGGTCGGGCCTCTTAGGAAGAGATTTGTTGAAAGGAATACATGAGTACGTGCAATATAAGGATCAAAGAACTCGTAGAAGGGTTCCTAGTTAGATCATAGAATACCCAAAACCCAACCTGAGCTAATAGGTTCGCGAGCTTGATGCTGGGAAAGCATCTGATAAACCTCGAAGAGGTCGAGGGTAGGTGGGTGTAAAGGAAAATCTCTACCAAGAATAGAGTGAAGGAGGGTGACCTTCAAATCTTGATGAGAACCTGAGAGAGATTCCCTAGTGGTATCATAACTTGACATCAGGGTGGACAGAATGCTAAGAGTGAATGCATCCGAGCCTATGGTTGGGTCGAAAGGCGAACACCCACAATTGGCTAGTTGGCTGCAACTTGCAACTAGATAAGTATTTCATAGACTCTGTGTAATTGAATTGAAATACATGATTGAATGCATGTACTTTCACTATAAATATACATACTTGATTTATATTAATGATTCTTATTGTATTGGAAAACTCCTACATTTGAGTGACGGTAGGATGGTAAGAATAGTGCATGCCCATGTACAACTGAATACAAGTGTTTTGTAATGTTTTGAGATAAAAAAAGAATGAACTTAATTTATGGTTCTCGTGCACTATATATATATATATATATATATATCATCGTGATGGGAAATCTGTGAATGGAAACTAGGATTATAAGTTAATGGTTGAATGTAAGGTATTGAGCCTAAGAAGGTGATATAACTTGCCTTCACAATCAAAGGGAATTGTTGGTCGTGCTATGTATGAGAGGTCAGAGAAGGTCATAAACTATATGTTCTTGCCCTTTGATAAATTGGTGGAGTCATAGGACCTCAATCCGACATTCAAGTGCTAGATGATAGGCTTCTACTTGTTGTGGATAAAGAAACAAGCCCAAAGAAAAATCCTTGAACTGTCTAAGTCCTGAATCGGAAGAAAAGTCATGTTTTGAGATTGAAAGAATCACAGTCGTTGGATTGGTAGAGCGAATAAATCCGGACCCTTTATTGGAGTAGGTTACCATGCCTATAGATAATGTACTCGAGTTAATATGGATCGTTAATATGGGATTAACCCAGAAATAACCTATTTCATAGATCGTTGTGGTCTCATTTAAGTGATATTTGGAAGAGAGGTAATGTCAGCATGATGTACCATGCTGACCTAGAATGCCAACGTGTCCAGAAGTTGATAGGTATCAACCTATGAATGGAAACAAGTAATTGATTGGTGGGCCATAGCACATTCCCTTGGGTGAACTATGTCTTAGACCTCCATTTTATACTTGGATGTAAGACCAAAAGTTTGAAACATGTTGACTATTGATCGGAGTGCATCTAGGATGTGATCTCGATTGTTGATCGATGTGGAAGCCCTTAGACATTGACAAGAGGAGGGATGACATCATGCTAACGTTATGTTGACGTCATGTTAACTAAAAGAGCCTATGTGTACAAGGAAGCCACGTAGAGGCCTATAATTGGTCGAGGTAATAGGGAGTGGGTCCATGTAGAGTTTAAGGGTTGGAAAGGTGATATGAATGGGTCTGCAAGTCTGAAAACCCATGGACCTGACAAACTCACAAAATAATATAAGTATTGAGTGTTAGAAGATAGGAAGTGACTCAGATAATTCTGCGAGTCTGTGAGTCTGCCAAGCCACGAACCCAAAAAAATCACCGAATAATCTAGGTATTGAGACTTCTTGGACGGACTTGTGGAGGGGAGGTACAGAATTTTACGTTCGTGAGTCCCCGTAGATGGAAAAATGGTTAAGTGTTGAGACTTCTCGGACGGACATATGGAGGGGAGGTATAGAATTGTACGTCCATGACTCCGCGTAGATGGAAAAATGGTTAAGTGTTGAGACTTCTCGAATGGACTTTTGAAGGGGAGGTACAGAATTGTACATCCGTGAGTCAATGAGTCTGCAAGTCCATGTAGGTGGAAAAGTGGTTAAGTGTCAATAATTATCAAATGGAAATATGAATGGGAGGCACAGAGTTATGTGTTCACGAGTCTACGAGTATGTGAGTCTGCAAATGAAAAGCATGGATATATACCATGAGTCCGCAAGACTGTCGCCTGTGAATCCATGAATATAGAAAGGCGGCTAGGATGCCATTAGGATGAAAAATTTCCATTACTAACAGGATGACGAGATGAGTGGGGTTCCACCATGGAAATCTAGGCTAATTCCACGTTAGGACTCGGGTGTTTCCACATCAGTTAGCACAAAAAATGAACCATCGCGTGGATTACATGTGACAGTAAAATAGATGTTGTCTATGTAAACCCAAAAACTTCAAGAGGTCATGGATTTCGTTCCAGAGCTCAGTTCTGAATGAAATTACCAACCTCGTAAATCCCTTGACAAGCAAAAGGGGATGGATCTATGATAGAGAAGATGTAAGCTTGTTAAGAGAAGTGAAAATTTAATACCCCATCACTTAAAAAAGTACTTAGGGGGTTGGGTCAATTACAGGGACCACGTGTTGTTCCTGCAATCATGCAACCTCAGCCCACTTACGATCATGATTGCACTTAGTGCGCCTCTCTAGAGTTTCAATTTATTCAGCAGGGACATGTGTAGATGTGTAGGCCATTCAACAATGCCTTGTTGGATGTCCTCTTCCATGATGAATAATGGAATTAGTGCCATCGCAACCCCCTGATCATCATTGGGATAAATGAACACACTATGAAAAGTACATTCAAATAAAATGTAGCCAACATACCTATCCATAATGGTGCACGATATCATCACTTGCGACATTGTTTCCTTAATCAATTGTTGGTACCAGCTCTGAAAAAAATTATTGTGGGACTTTTGGGTGGTGGGATCCCTGCTCTCATGTAGACATAGCAATCAGGAAGCATCGAATTCATGTTCATTCCTAGTAGGTCATTAAAAACCCTGAGGGGGCCTCCAGAGCACCATGGCAAGGAGAAGTAATATCCAATTATAATGAAAGTCTTTCTTGAGCACCTCGGGTTATCACTCAAAAATAAACTTCCTCGTCCTTCTCCTTATTTCTACATGAGTCTGCATGCACCATGTTGCAGTGCATCTTCTTTTCTTCCCACTTCTTCAGTAATTTAGGATAGTCCTCTATGGCATGCTTGGAACTGTAACAGTATGCACATAGCATGTGCAGTTTGGTACAAAACCTTGATACATGACCAATCTCTCCACAATTGAAACAAGTGGGGGGTCTACCTCACCCTCCTCCATATCCTTGTTCGTGATTGTTCCTATATCTTCCTCTAGTACCTCCTTGGTATTTGCCTCTGGTACCTCCTTGGTATATGCCTCTCTCAGCACCACCACGATCACCACCCTTATGTTCTTCTTATACCTAGAATTCATCGTGGGTATTGTCTTGCATCAACTAGAGTGATTAGCAGTTATTGAAATCATGTCCCATGGACTTATAGAACTCGCAGAATCGAGTATAGTGTGTCTTTTGATACTTCTCCAAAGTTGGGAAATGGGGTGGTACATGACCCCACTGTCTGCAGATCTCACACCACTCTTCTTGAGGCCTAGTTAGAAAGGGACTTAGCACTCCCATCACCACATAGTTACCAAGTATAGGGAACTCATCCCTACAATTCCCCCCAGATCGACATGTGGTACACCATATGTGCTCATGCACGACTTTGGTCTTCATCATATATTTCAAGTGCATCATCGGATTGGAAAATTACGACTACAATCGTGCCAATCCTGTCGATGTCTCTACCCTTCCTGGCGTAGCCTCCAAATGCATGGAAAATTCCATGGCCTCTGCTTGAGTCGTCACCTTCTCATAGGTGAGTGGGACTTGGATATGGGGGACTAAACCCGCAACAAACCATTCTCTATGTTGTACATTATGAATTTGGAATGTCAACCTATCCAACAAAATATTGAACTATAGGTCATAGTCCCACATGGTTTCTCCTTGATTTCAGTAATGCATTGAGACTTTGACTTGGGATTTTGAAATTACTTAAGTAGATCTCACTTGATCTTTGTCAGGGACCTCGCTTGTCCTATCGATGCAGTGGTATTGTACTTCATGTACCACTTCAAGGCTCTATCCCTGAACATGGTTTCTATTTTCCTAATCTTTGTTACTTCATCTGTGATTCTCTTCACATGACATATTGCTTCACAAGTGAACCAATGTTGTTTTGCATCATATTTACTTGTTCCATGGAACACAAGTAGCCTTAGGGTGATATTTTTATTCTCCATATTCAATATTGAACTAAGTCCTTCGATTTGACTACTGGGTGTTAGGGTTCTCAATACCAATACTCTTCTTGGTGAAGTAGCAATGACCTCACCTTCTTCTTCACTTGTCTCTTATCTTCTATCTCCTTCTACTATTTCTTCTACTCTTTCTCCTATTCCAATCGTCTCACTATTTTTTTTTTCATTTCGTCTTGATTAAAAATGCGCAATGGGGGTGGTTCAAAGGAGGGGTAAGCCCATCTTCTTATAACATTTCCTATGCAGTGACCCATAGATTTTCCTACCTGCAATTTCACAAGACCATATACTATCTCCATTTTGTATCCCCCGCCACTAGGGGATCCTCCATCTTCCTTTCTATATATTGTGTCTCTTCTTTGTGCCTCATCCTCCTTCGAGATTGTGACACTCCACAATAGCCAAAGGGATTGGACTTCATCTCCTAGGCCCTTGGGACCATTACTACTCCTACTACTACTACTACTACTACTACTGTTATCCCCACTGGGCGTGGTACTCTCAACATTGTGTTTCTTTGTGGGCCTATCTTCACTTGTGGTAGTCCCTGTCGCAACACACTCTTCCACACTTCCTCCTGGCATGGTCTCCTTTCTCATCATCCCAGGCCTGAATCCTCTTCATGTGCTCGTAGATATTTTCTTTCTACTCCTCTAGTATGATTTCGTTCTTAACACAACTCTTCTTGCATATATCTTGGATCTTTCTATCTTATACTCCTCTAGGTCCATCCCATTCATCACCTCATGTCAACAACTTCTAAATCTTTTTCAACAGATCCATCTCCTCTATCACTTCTCCCTCGTCTTCTCACCTCCCTAGCACTAGGGGAGTCTACTTGACCGTCATGTCGGGATCCATGTGCATTAGCCCCTTCTCCATGAAAATCTTTATCTAGAGTGGGATTTCTTCTATCATTTGTTTTCTTGGACCTTCCACGAATTTTATTTCAGTCTCACTAAAAGAATCAGTGTACTCTACAACAAATTAGATAATATACCCCTCATTTACTTCAGAAAACCAAAAATCAATGGCTTGAGTCCACTTATTGTGCAATGACTTTAGCTTATCAAGTGTGTCTTGATCCCAAACCACTAGTTCTAGAGGCCACAAAGCATAATTGTTAGCAATTTACCTTTTTCAACCATTCATACAATAGGCAAGGAAAATCAGCAAAGAATGTCTCATGCATATCATTGTAGAGATACTTATCTTTCCATCTCTTCACATTGACTCTCGGACCTTGAGTTCCCCATAGGGAAAACTCATGTTCCTTCGTAGTTAGCCAATCCTGAATTTCCTCTCAAGATGGATACCACCTCATTCTTTGTCTTCATCGTTCAATACAATATTTTCAAGTCCTAGAAATGTAACCATTTGTTGGGTCATTTCATGCTTGCACATTTCCTTCTTAACCTTGGGGGGTTAAGACCCAGGGTTTTTCCAAAGTTGACCAACAAAAACCCTAAAGCATCGACATATCAATCTTCATCCAAGGCTGAAGAAGGTCTCACCCGAGACACAATGAGGATCACAGAGACCATCTAGTCTTGTGTCAAGAATGAAGGGATAAATACATGAGATCCATCTGGGTTGACATTCAGATTCCATAATTGACAACTTACTATCATTATTATGCAAAAACAACACACACACATATCCAAATTCCAATATGTAACACATGATAGATCAGAATTATTGTATTTGTATTATCTTCCTTATTCCATCAAACACAGGCATACATTAAGAAAATCATATGTGACAGTAACAGAGTCTTGTATCCCTCAAATAATTCCCAAATTTACAATGCATTACATCATGCGCATTCTTTCATACCTCAACACATAGTAGACTCATACTTACAATTAGAAGCATTACAATATTACAATACTACATAGGCTCAGAGCGAGCTCTTCAACAATAGACAACAATAATGACCCAGTGGATCAACTCAACAACCCTTTCTTTGTCATCCTTGCTTCCTTTGATGGCCTTCTTGGCTCTCGAGCTTTCTCTTTGTTGATTCTTCTCCACTCACTCTAATGACTAACAGTCTTGCATGCTTCTACCACCTACATGCATTCCATGTATCCTTTTTGGAATCAAGGAAATCTTAACTGCCTCTCCAGCTCATCATTTTTCTACTCCACGTTCCCTTGTGTTGTTGGTAGTAATCATTCGGGGAGATTTCCCAATGATTCCTTTCTTTATTCTGGCATTCATCTTCTTGATTTCTGGTGTGCATCCCAAAACTTAAACCAACATGCATTTAATAGACCTTGGACTTGGTGTGCAATATCAAAACTAGGTCCAACATGCGCTTCTTTTCACTCCTCGTGCATTAGGTTGGGAGCACACAAAACTGGAATGAGCGCACACAACTTCATTTGTGCACGCACGTGATATTAACCCAAAACTTTGGGTGCCAACAGTTATGCAAATTGGAGTACAATTTAAATAATAAAGCATGGCTTAAGGTATGAAAGTGGAAGTGTGAACAATAATGAAGAAAATGAATAAATCAAACACAAATCAATATATAATGAAACAATGTTTATGACTCTCTAAGAGTGGTGTACATCACTCTATGAGAGAGAGAGAGCATGAAAATAGAAAAGATGCATTGTTCCTACATTATCATTAGTATGTTACATATAGAAGTATATATCAATTACAAAATGCCCCTTAGTCTTCCAAACATTGTTTGAATATGTAATTTTTGTTCTTCTCCTAGTGTTCCCTATGTTGTTATTTGTATGCAATTGTAACAATCCATGTGATGGTTGACATTCTTGGTGCATGCACACATTTTTAAAGTATGCAAAAGCATGTGTCTAAGGGGAAATGTATGTTATTCAATGACATCAGTCAACTTACCAAGGCCATAACATTTTTATCATTGCTTGGAATTATGACCTAGAATATGTAATGGAAATATTGGAACAATATCTACAATATTAAGGGCCACAAAAATTTGTTTAAGGATTTTTGGATTCCATCAACCACTCAGGTACCAAATTGTAGATTTCATTTTTTTGGCCCAAAATCGCTAAATTCAGGATGTGTCCAGTCTTATCTAAGAGGGCGCAAATGGTTGTTTGAATATTTTGAATGGTTATCTAAGTCACAATGATGGGGAGGCCGAATAAGAGATCACGACAATCTGGTAGTTATTAAGAGAGCTACTACCTTCAATAACACTCCAATAACATAAAAATCATGATAGATTGAAGAATTTATACTACTATATAATAAAATTTATCTTTGATTTATTAAGAAGTTGATAAAGTGTGAACCATGTTATCGCACAATTTGTACTTTCCCAAATCCCAAGGCAAGTGGATATAGAATTGGCATAACTGGCAATGACCTATCATTGTCACCTTAATAGGAAATCCCTTTCTATTTAGGAGTATGTTGCAATACCCCAGGGGAGACGTCCCCATTGACCTGAGGGTTTGCAAAGGCTAAGGAAATTGATACAAGAAAATCCCTTCCATATCACAGATCACTCAAGTTAAAAGGGTTCTTTAAGTCTTATTGAAGATGAAGCAAAATAATATTATTGTGTACCTGCCCAGAACAAGACAACAAAGCAAAAATGGGCACTTTCCAAGTACCAAAATGATATTAGTGCTTCATGATACAATGAACTCTTAAGAAATGTACTAGCTGATATGAAATTGCAGCAATATAACAGTTTATAACAGAAAATGATAGTTTTGTAACAGCCACAATAATTATGCTTCAAAATGCTTGATAAAAGACTTGAAATAATAGCTTTAACTAGGCAAATTGATAACAGATAATCACAATCAGTTTTAGCAATGTCTGGCAAGCATAACATATCAATTTTATAGTTAATTTGTTGTTGTTAGATGGATGTAGCAATCTTTTGCAACAGCAGCAAGTAGGTTATTGATAGTTAGTAGGTATTCAAGAGAAGATTTTCTGAAAATTGTTTGATCAATCAACACTTGTAATGGGTAGACTAGTGCCTTATAGGGTAATGGAATCAATGATGGAAGCAGCAACTCTTAGAGGAAAATAGCAATGATAATATTTATTCAAAGGGGATGGAGAGGATGAGAGAGGTGTTGGTAGCCCAAGGCCTCAAAAATCCAAGTCCTACAGATAATTGCTAGAAAATAATAAAAATTAGGCCCTAGCGATTTCTCTTTTCCTTAGACAAATTGAAATAAAATATGCAATAGGAAATGAAGTAGGGTTACTAGAGTGATACAATGGTAGGGCTCTAGTATATACTTCTAGATAGGTTCCTTTCAAGAAATCTTAGCAAGTGGAAGATTGTTGAGAAAAAGATAGTAACTATGTCTTTCTCCTAGGGTTTCAAGCAAGCAATTTCATAATCTTTGACTTGAAACAAGTAAATTCACCATAAGAATTCATTCACAATAAAGAAATGCTTATTTTCTACTTACTTCACCAATAATAATCAAGCATAAACCCTAGTTGAAGATCCTCCACATGAAAATTTGCCAAAATACACCAAGATTTGCCTCCCCAAAAGTTGCCCACCACTTAATTTCAGTCAATAACCCTTAAAGAGGGCCGAATTTCAGACCACCACTTGTGTGATGAGTGAATAATGAAAAAATGAGAGTTTTATCTCTCTATTTATACCATACTTATGACCATTAATTAATTTTAGGTCACCAAAAGGCCGACATGGCCAAATTACATCAAAAATCCAGTTTTTACATAAATGTCTTTAATTAAACCCTAAAACCACTTTTAGAGGTGACATCATGCCCTTCTAGGGTGACGTTGAGCCTCCTAGGTAGAACATTGGGCCTCATATGCAAAACGTTAGGGCTCCCAAGCCCCTAGATGATGCCACAAGTGCCAATTAGCACACAACTGCCTCCAAATGCCAATCCTGATGTTGGGTGACGTCTAGGGTCACAAAGGTGACATCATGGGCCTCCCAAGGCCAACGTCTAGGTGGAAGAGAAAGATCCCCCTGGATTTAGTTCTTCTAAAGTGTCTCTGGTGAAAATTTATTCTTTCTTCCTAGTGCAAGTCTCTGACATCTCTTTGCCCCTAGTTGGGGTCACAACATCCATATGTGGGCTTTCAGCCCCATGGAGGTCTGATCTAATCATCTCCCCATATGTACCTTTCCACCGAGAAAAATCCTGCAACAACAACAAGTATTCCCTCCATGGGCTCATAATTCATAGGGATCATAGCAATGTCAATCACATCCAATAATCAAATTAATCAAACATGTGCATCAAACCCCCCTTTACCGAGACAAATTCCCAAAGACGTTATGCAATTTAACAAGTCAGGCTTGGAGAGGGTCTCAGGATGTCCTATTGGGATAATCCTGGTGTTTCCCAGGTGAGAGACAATCTAGGTCATGTAAGTGTGTGAAATGGTGTAGGGGAAATGTTTGGGCAGAGGGTGCAGTGATAACAGGTAAATGTAGGTCTTGCTTGTGGGTGCCTCTATAGAGGGAGAGCTACAACTGATCATGGATGTCATTGTTTCCTATCCCATTCAATGCCTTTTATTCTTATTCTTATTGCTTTTTATTTTCAAGGGAAAAGTTGGGGGACATTGTCCTAGCGTGGTGACCAGTGGTAGTAGTGTTACACATAAGCACTTCACAGAAATGAGAAGATTGGCTCATGATGAGACCCCCTTTCTCTTGGCTATACCAAAAAGAGCCACTACCCTGGTTTGGTGACGAGAAAGATGGTAGTGTCATACCGCTACATGCCCATGGACCTAATAAGTCGGCTCATGATCAGACCTCCCATCCACCAACTAGACCTTGAATTTTGTTTTATCTTACGGGTCCCCTTTCTTACTGAGAAGCCTTTTACTGCTTTCTTGGGAATCCCTGGGTGAAGCATCTCAAAGGTTTTATTTTGTCTTTTAACTCTTGCCAGCTACTTTTACCCTCTGGGCCTTTATCCCATTCTTCCTACAAGGCAAGGTACAACCCTTCCTAGTGTGGAAAACCCAATTCCTAAACCAAGGTAGGGGAAGATGAGAGGGATAATGATGAAAAGTGGTAAGTATAGAAGGAATGGACGATGACCTTTCATAGACCCACCTAGTGGAAACTCATCCTAAAGGAGAACCAGCTTACTAGGGCATTATGTCACCCCCCAGGTATGAACAAGTTAAAGAGCATAATTTCCAAGCAAATGTTATGAAATAAAGGAGAGTTCAGTGCAACATATTCAAATGATTCGAAAATCAGAGTGACACATACCATGATACCCGGACTCATTACCTCATGGAGAAAGACCCACTGCTACTTTAGGACCAAGCTGGTCGAATGGATGATGTTCTTGTTGATAGACGGGTTGCACTGGAGAAAAGATGGACCCTCTAGGGCCAAGCTTAAGTCGTCTGGCTCTCGGCACTCCATCTCTAGGACCTATGGGCCTTGTGACATAATCTCCTTAGTTATCCCTAGGATAGGGGATAACAAACCCATTTCACAAACTTTCAAAATCTCGGTTTACTATAAGGGTGATAGAGGGTCACATAATGTCAATATATTAATAGGTGAATCAGTTGGTGTTGTTGGATGGTAGGAATAAAAAAGTTAAATGATAAAGGTATCCTTGTATCCTTTTAGGTGTTTGATGTAATGGAATAAACACTTTGAAACTTTACTTATGGTATGATTGTCAAGCCATCTTCCATAGTTACATTCTCACTTATGCAGAAGACTTGATTTTGTAGTATTTTTTTATTTTTAAGGTTTTGAGAAGTGGAAAAACTTATCATAACTTATTTGTCAATCAATAGTGAGGATAGTTATCATTATCTACTATTCGCAAATTCCACTTGAAAAATCATGTCACCTGAAATAACTCGCTAGTGGCCTATAAGGGGGTATACTTTTACCCATGCTAGATGCCACTGGGTCTTGTACCATCAACATATTTCCTTACATCTGAGAAACACAAGCTCTTAACTAATCAAAGATAGTATTAGGCATTACTTTATGATCCAAGTGGATATCGGTGGCCACCCACCTTTTCCACTAGCTCAAAGCTCAATTTCCATTTTGGCAGTTTTTTTTCTAGCTTTTCGGGTCCTAAACTTCTGAGTTCATTTTGAGGCCCCAAACTGTGTTTTTTGGGCCCACCGCGATCACACTACAGATAGTTTCAAATTTTGACGGAAAAATGTGTAGTCCTTGGATAGACCTTTCCAATGGGCTATCATGCGCCTAAAAAGGAGATCGTATGCAAAAATTATGACCCAGGGAAGTTGATGTACCAACTTACCCCATCAAGGCCCACATGACTTTTGGCACTTCATCTCCTAAGGTTAGGTTTTTGGATGTTTAGGGTTTTCTCATTTATTCTTTATGTAAAAAGGCCTTTGGATCCTCATTGTAACCAGCTTCTTTCGAATGAGCATTGTCGACACATCTCTTCTCAGAGATAAGATACCACCATTCTAGCTAGCTTGTGTGCTTTTGCATTTTACAGTCTTTTGTATTTCAGAAAGTTATTAATAGAATCTAAGCTTTACTGTATTACTGTGTTCCTTGCCATATCTCTGTGTAATTCTTTGTTATATCTTTGTTTTATCTCTACCTTCATATCGTTCCTAAAATAATCCAGAGCACTCTAGGACCAAAAGGTAGTTTCAACCTAAATATCACACATGACATATTTGTGTGTTGATTATTTACATACAAATATGTCAACCAAGTTCCATCTACACATTATCCTTAAAGCTTATTAAAAATAAACATTACCCGATAATTAATTGGAAAATTTGTTACTCTGGTTACATCGAAGGAATTTTTTAAGGGGAGGGTTTTGTTGATCCCTTCATCTCCTATCTATAACCTATCAATGCATAAGTATAGGATTTTTGTCTTGTTGATTTTTATCCTTCATCTACATATTAAACCCTGTCGTGTGATTTTCATCCTTCCTCTACATATTAAACCCTGACACATCCTACAATTATATGGTTTGATTATGTGTGTTCCACCTTATATGTGAGACTTTCCACAACTACACATAGAGAGTGAGAGAGAGAGATGAATTATGAGACCAAGTTCATCAATGACCAATTTTATAAAACACTATATTTGAAGATTCTCAATAATTTGTATAACCATATTAAACAATACTTATAAATGTCATAATAAATATAAACTAAAACACATGTATAAAATATCACTAAAACACATGTACAAAATATTAAAAATAAGATATTTTAAAGAGATTTGGATATTAATCAAAAGACACAAGAATAGTAGGTTAAACTTAAATTTTATAAATTTTACATTATCCATATTAGATTACATATTCATGAAAGAAGTAAGATGTTTTATAAAATTGGTCATTGATGAAGTCACTTATAATAAGATTTATATGATTAAACCACAAAATTCCTTCCTCGTGAAATAAAGTTCAAAACAAGTCTAGAAAATGAAATATAGAGACATTCATAATTGGATCTTAACAATAATATTAAATAAAATTTTAGTAAAATTTGAACAAAATCTTAAGAAATTGAAGAAGTATGGTTCATAATACAAGTTATTGTTTAGTAGATTGACAATTGTGATTACAATTGATATGAAGTATTGACATAAATCAATTCAATACGGTGATTTTTTTAATAACAATTTGTAATAAAAATAAATAAACTACACATAAATAATAATAGCAAAGAATACACAAAATAAATCAATTCAATACAATTAGTCTAAATCTATCTTAGCTCCAAGCTTATGATAAGAGGGATCAAATCACTCCTAATACAAATTTATTTTAAAGTGTTAAAATTGAGGAAATGTTTTCACTTCAAGGGATTTGACCCTTTCACTTATAAATTTAGAGCTAATATGGATCTAAGTTGTTGATAAATTTTCACCAATCTACATGAGTTAAACCACATATCAACAATATAGTCTTGAAAATGTCAAATTTAGGTAAATTAGGTGTATTGAATTCTCACCAATGAACACAGTTCAACCATCTTTGAAACATATATAATTAAGACTTTTCTAGAGTTGGGAAATTGCTATACACTCACTCTAACAATTGGAATATTGTGTAGCACCTAAATATAAATATTGCCCTCACTTAAAATTTATAGTGTATAGAAATTACCAAGTATATCCATACTAGCAAATCATGTACAATTTTTCCATGATCTATTTCAAGTATACTTGTCAAAGTCACTTTCAAGTTTTGGCTCTTAAGATGTCCTCCATGTGTGAGAGACATTGATCCAATCCTTCATGAATTAAAAAAAGTGCAATAAATAATTTAATACCCTTTGAGGAGTACTGAAAATAAAATGAGCATTTAATAATCATTTAAGGTGTTAAAAAACTTCAATACTCTAACACTGAAGTGAGATCTATAGGTATTGACATAATTGGAACTCCTTTCCATGATGAACATAACTAAGAATAACAAGGGTTACATAGGCTCTAAAAAAATTAGCACCTTCATTGGTTGGTACAAAATAAGCTCCACAAGAGCCATGGAAATTCATCTCTGTAATATTTCTTATCAATTCATCTTTGTAATATTTCTTATTAATAGAACAAACAACAACAATGGTTACATAGGCTAAAGAAAGTTAGTTCTCTAAATGGATAGTATCAAATAAGCTCCACAAGAGCCATAGAAATTTGTTTCTGTAATATTTCTTATCAATAGAATGAATAACAACAAGGGTTGCATAGTACAAAATAAGCTCAATTAAACATTTATCAACCCCAAACTCCAATAACAAGAACTTAAAAAAAGATCTAGAATTAGGGTATTAGATCTTGATATACATTATTTACCCCAAACTATAACAACAAAACCTTAAAAAAAAAAAAGATCAAGTACCAATACTCATAAATTAGCCAAAATAATCATCCTACTTTTGTTTCTCTCCATCCTATTTGCTAAAATTGATAAAAGGAAATCTTCCTACAAAATACTACTTTTAAAAAGCTATTGAATATACCATAATATGTTAAAAATTAAAGAAATTGCTTTAATATAAAAAATTAGTTCAACCTGAAAAAAAAAACTCATGAATTTTAGCATTTAAATTATATTTTATCTTATAAAATATTCATTGTTTAAAAATTAAAGAAATTATTTTAATATATAGAATTCTTCTAACCTATAAAAAAAACTCCTAAAATTTTGCATTTTAACTATATTTTATTTAAAAAAAAAATTATTGTCAAAAATTAAAAAATTTATTTTAATATATAGAATTTGTCCAACCTAAAAAAACTCTTAAAATTTAACATTTTAACTAATTTTACTTTAAAATATTCATAGATTATTTTTTTCAAACACAACCCACCTAAGATTTGCCCCCTTTGCTTGAAAATAGACAAATGTGATTCCAAAATTCTCTTTTCCCCTTGAAAATAGGCAAATATGATATCTAATATATTAGCTATTTATATCTAAAAATAGTAATAAGGTCTTGAGATAAGGCCAAATATAATATATTTTTAATAATATAAAATCTTTGCCAACCTTAAAAAAAATTATCTTAAAATTTTGTCTTTTTTGCTATAATTGGGAGTTTTGTCTAAATGTTCTACTTTTTGACCCTTTTGATTATAAAAACTTAGCCACTCAAATATGTAAATCCAACATTTTCTCATCAAATTTCGGAGAAAATTAAACAAAAAAAATTCTCAAAAAAAAGTCAAAACTTAAAATGCTTAGACCATGAAATAGTTTGCCCCTAAAAATACCTTGTAGACATGCCCGGAGGTTGGGTAATACAAGCCTCAAAATGTGTCATCAAAGCAAGATAGCCTAAAAAGTGTGATGATGCATTGGGAATTGTAAACTACTTTGAAAACTATGAAGATGCCCAAAAACACTAAAGTCAATGTCATGCTCAAACCCTAAGGTGATCCAACAAAAATATTTTGCATCATCAACCACTTCATTCCATGATCAACCAACCTGCCATCAAAATCTCATCGGTGTCCATGAGGCTCTTAGTGACGAAAATCACTAGGATAGTAAAGGAATTCACTGGGATTATGGGATTATACCGATGAAAAATAAAAAGGGTAAAAGTGGGCTCCAGCTTGTGGACATGTGCTCTTCTTTACAGTGAGAGTGCATGAGAACCTCATGTATATGTGAAAATGATCTCCACATCCAACAAAACACCACTATTACATCAAAATCTGGCTTTTACAGGCACGGTGCAAGCCAACAATGCCCATGATAACTATGAAATCAAATCTAATGCTCAAATGAGCTTATTCATGCTACACTACTGCTCAAAGGAGCTTATTCCTTTCCCACCCTACTATCCCTACTATAGAATGTGAAAGATGAGGCTACTAGGTGAAATCAAAGAGCCAATGCATCCACCTGAGCATCTCATGAACAATGGCCCTTTCCTTCGTGTTTGGTCAACATACAAAATAGGGACACATTAAGATCTTAACGGTTGTATGCTAAATCTCTGTCACTGTTGGGCTGAATACAAACTTGGGAACATATAAATCAATAGTTTCATTAAATGCATGAAGCGGTGGACATGCTCTTAATCAGTCTATCCACTCTTGAAGCCCACTGTTGTAAACTCTATCCCACCACATATCCTCTCGCCTCCTTAGCCGCTCTAAAATTACTGCTTGGTTGCAATCTGAGCATTCAAAATGCTATCCAAATTCTTGTTGTCGAGGGCCTGGTTTCAAACTATGTGATATGGTTGAGACTCTATCACATGAATATATTGACCTGCAATTCTATCTTAAGGGAAAGCTCACTCCACAAGCCACCATAACCACTGTTAAGCCACCAACGATGTTGTTTTTCCAAAATACCTGACAAATTGCATTGAGGAATATAGGTGATAAATACAT
>ML778833.1:214713-225196 GCA_009831015.1 Picea engelmannii | reverse complement strand
TCACATGAATATATTGACCTGCAATTCTATCTTAAGGGAAAGCTCACTCCACAAGCCACCATAACCACTGTTAAGCCACCAACGATGTTGTTTTTCCAAAATACCTGACAAATTGCATTGAGGAATATAGGTGATAAATACATTGTTACCAACAAGATAAAAATAGACTTATCAAATTCAATAGTGAAGTGCCTCCATCCAAGGAGGGGTACCACTCCAATTTCCAAGAAAATTAGGCTACCTCTTCCTTCAACACTTGAGGCATACTTAAGGAAAATTTCAAAGGTATGAAGCTCAGCATTATAAGTTCCTATGGTCTTCTCGACTATGGGGGAATCCATTTTATCTGTCAAGGCATTCAAAAGAATAGAAGCGCTCTTGTTCATGGTGCGAAGGTTCGAGTCTGGAGCTTCACATACCTCTACAATAACGTCACAAACAATCTCTTGAAAGGCAGGTATAAGACCTTGAATAAGTCATAGTTTGGTTTTCTCCAGCCATGGCCATGACCTTAACCAATTTGATGTTTGTACCAAGGATTCTATTTGATATATCATGTAGCCTATTCTCAAAATTTTTGATAGACGCTTCAACTCCTTGATCAAACGGTACATTGGATCGAAAAACAAGTTGTGTTCCTTGAACTCCACAGTAACCTTGTATGACATGTTTAGGCTGCTTATCCAAGGCTACAAAAATTTACAGTTGAACATTCATGTTGGATTGATTTTCTTCAATTTGAAGAGACAGATTATCTCCATCCTCAACAGAGATATAATGCCTTATGTTCACAAATGCATCACCATATTCATTATTGACTATTTCTTCAATCTTCAAAAGCTTTGAAACATTCCCTTGCTTCCTACCTTTCCTGAAATCTAAGGCTTCCTTTTATGATCCATCTATCCAGTCATTGTGCACCAAAGTTGAGTATGCCTTCCAATCTTCTGAGGAAAAGGTGTCTCGAGATTCTTTACCATGCATGTCGTTGTCTTAATTCGTTGTGGAGAAGAGGATCTGTTCTCATCAATGTTCTCATCAGCTAACCTACGCATATCAAGGATGATTGGATCAATAGTGTCAACGGTAGAAGGTTCGATCAATGTTATACCCATATTTTTTGTGAATGCCTCTTTGTTGGCTTCAGTGTCACTTACAATCGTGTGATGAGGTACATCCTTGAAAGCACAAATTACTGCATATCTTTCACAATGATTTATGACGGAACCAGGGCATATGCCCTTTTGCAAAGAATCCACACATGGAGTTTTATCTTCGACCAATTTTATGAGCAATGGAACTCCATGGCTCAACACAATACTGTTAGCCCCAACCATAGAGGAATTCTTTCCTTTTGAAGTGACCTCACCTGCATTTGCATGCCACACATCTTTACCATTGGTTCTGTCCGATACCCTGAACTGTGAGTGCGCTGCTACTGGAGATGAAGAGATGACTGCATTATCATTACTAACAGATGTATATGGGTTGGGATCAAGGTTTTTCTCCACCTTAGTATCTTGTTGCTGGAAAATGAAGCTCTCCCTAGGTGAATATATGCCATCTGATACCAGAACAGGATCCTCCTATTGTCCATCGATCAAATCACCATCATTTTGCTTCATTTCAAGGATCTTTATCTTCACATCTGGGTGATCATTTACATTGTTGTATACAATAGAGGGAAAGGTAGCAGTTGAAATATCCAAGTAGCTCCAATGACTGGAATCCGCAGGCTTCTTCAAATAAAACAATTTTGGGCTTTCATTACCACAGTGGCAAGGGCTCATATTCTCAAAATGCATCCACCGGTTATCATCTTCCAAAGTGTCTGGTTCATGAGTTCCAGGGGAAGATCTGTGTTTCAAGTCACCACAGTGATCATAAATGTCATAGTTCGATGTGTAATATCATTGACTACTCTCTTCATCCTCAAGAAATCATTCGAATTTCATCTCATTGGTGATCATTCCAGAATGTTGTTCATTTCCAGCGACATTGTAAACACCCTTCAGCTCATTGTTTTCATCAGCGTCCACAGTTTCATCTATTTTGGAGAGAGGACTAAGCTTACACTAGCATTCGTCTTCATGTCCATTGTCTTCATGATGATATAGACCTTCATCTTCAGGATGAGAATCAGTAAAAAAGAAAGCATTCTCTATTTCAATTTCATTAGGTTTATGGCCAATAACTGTCAGAATCCTGCATTCCTTTTTATCACAATGATCATGAGTGTCGTAAACAAGATGGCCCTTGAGACACACAACATAAGACTTATGATTACGTTGTTCAAATTGTAAGTTAATGGTCTTGTCATTAATAGAATCTAGGGAAGAAAAGCACACTTCTGCAATTTCAGGATACTGCTCAATTTTCATCTCTTCAATCCGAAGGAAGTTTGGGAGATCGTGATCATTTTTTTCATGTGCGCGTCTAGGGGTAACTGATTTTTTGGGACAACAATATTTTCATCACATAACTGGAGCATAAACCCTTCACCACTCAGCCTGATGGTGGCCTGATCTATCCCTTGGTTATGCTACATCAGGGCCTACATCTGCAAGGAAACTCAATTTCCAGGCCTGCTCTTCTTCCATAGGATTATTACTTCCATTAGTATCCAAGGTTTATGATTGAGCATTTAGAACAACGTACAATCCCTGTAGGTAGCCTGAAATAGTGGTAGAGATCTGTTCATTCATACTGAAAGTGAGCTGGTCCGTATGCCAGGCATAAAAAAATTTATCTCCAAGGAGTTTCAAATTTGAGACATGCCTCTCATCCTAATCAACTTCCATGAAATATGAGATATATGTATCGCATACTTGGTTTTGGGCAGCGATCTGGTCTACTATTGTTGAGATGGAAATGACCCTAGACTGCTCACAAAATTCACTGTCTAAGTTAATGTTGCAATCTAAAAACAAGAGCCTACCCATACTAGAATTTGAGTGGTCACCCTCCGTTTGAATCAAATCACCATCATCAAATTCAAGGGGGCATCAAACCACAGCTCTTCATCCTCATGCATGTGCTCAAACTTTGATTCAATTAGATCACCAAACAGATGACAACCCTCCTCATCATAGCTGCCATGCAACTGTTATTTTGGTGCAACAATGGCATCTTTATATGACAAGGGCACAAATCCTTCATTTTTTATACTGAAGGTGATCTGATCTGTATGCAGAGTAGCAAGATTTCATTTCCCAAAGGCTTCAGATTTGTACCCTGCTCTTCATGGCAATCGTCTTTGTTTAAGTTCTCCTTAAATTCTAGAACACAGACATGTCCTTTGGGAGAAGTAGGACTTGTGACAGGGCTGGAGATGACTAGGGGTTGTTCAAAAAAATTGTTGTCTCTGCCAATGCTGAGATCTGAAGCACCGTCCTTATCCAACCATAAATCCGATCTGTCATACTCTTTCTATGTTGATTTCCAACATCTTTTCAGAGAGAATGACAGGCTGACTAGTGTCTGAAAGGTCTTGAGGTGTTTTAGTATGGACTGGTTGTAGGTACTTATTTCCTACAACATCCACCAGTGAGTTTACTGCTTCATATCTCTCAGCCATTTTGTTGAACATCAGTTCTATAGGATCACTTTGGTAAGCCTGCAAAATGTCATCAAACATTCTTCTTCTTTCAAGACCAAGTTGAAGAAAAAAATATATGCCATATAATTCTTCAAGCAGCTGCTCACAATCATAAAATTTGCAAAAAACTTTGATGAAATCTGAGATTGAACATACACCTCTTGGAAAACCTTTATTAAACCATTATGTGGTAACTCCTCTTAATGTACAGACTAATAATTTCATCATAATATCCTCATGAATAGTACTTAGTTCTGCTATAAAATCCATGAAGTCCCAAACATGTTGAAAATCCTTGTGAGGTTGTCCAAGGAGAATTGGGATTTTCTCAAGAGATTCTAGGGGAGGAGGCTAATTTGGATGCCTAGGGATTTTTGAGAAATCCAAATGTCCCCATGCAGAATCCATATTTTACCTGAAGTCTTCACTATGAGCAAATCAAAATATGAAAGTACAATGTGTATCTTGTATCAATGCAAAATGTGGAGTCACCGAGATGAGTTTTTCTTCAAAAGCCTTCAAATTGTCAGATGTGCTCACCTTTACACCCAACAATGTATTCAAAATCTGTGAGGAAGAAGGGCTTTGTCCCTTCAAGGAGTTGCCATGTGAAAAGAAGATCTCCAATACAAAGCTGTCATAAATCTGTCATGAAGCATAGTCTTCAAATTTTTGGGAGAATAGACTTTGTCCTTGGAAATGGTGCCAAATGTTGCCACTCAAATTGTACTTAATGATAAAATCTCTAATCCACAAGGTACAACTTAAGGGGCAATTGTTAGGAAGGTCATCATTGTTACCTCAGTAACCTATGCTCTTCACTTTAGGCCAACTCTCCTCTAGTTCAAGGGGGTATCCCTAGTAGTATTACTAAGAACAAGCAATGAGGCACAAGGTGAAGCTAAGCATAGACTTAGTAAAATAGAGTTTTGGGGTTTTTAGGGTTTTAAAATAGGTGATAGAAGGAAGCAGAGATCAATTCCAAATCCAACAAGGGAAATGGAGTCAAGGTGAATCAAATGGCTTATGAGGTCAAGAAGAAACCCTCTTAAGAATTGGTTTATTTCTTTCAAGGATTAGGGCTTAAAGATTAGAACCAAAAGGAAGAATAATCCTTCACCCAATCAAAATGAACAATGGATATCAAGGTCTACAAGAAGAGAACCGTAATGGAAAAACCTTCACCAACAAGATCAACTACGACTTGATGAATTGACTTAATACATCTTGCTAGGGATCCAACGGAAAAACAAAGCAAGGCACCAAATAATCAACAAACCAACAGAGGAAGAAGGAAGGAATTACCCTAGAATGTCTTCCTTCCAAGTGGTAGATTTAACTTCAATGGATCGATCTAGTTAGTTTGTAGAGGACTTGAACATTTCACCATTAATCCTTATGCATCAAATAATAACCAAGATAGGGAAGCTTGAAGAATTGACTACAATCATCCACAAAGAAAGAACCCTTTACACAACCATATGCTCCAACAAAGATATATCAATTAAGCTCCAAAAATCCAACCATGAGTAAAAATGAGAAAGGGCGCCTCTTTATATGGAGTGTTGTTCACCTTCCTTTACAATAAAATAATATTATCTCATGTGATATCCTTAGATCTAGGCTATGGAGGAGTAAAACACAATTTTCTCCAACTAACTAGCCTAAAATACAAATAAAAAATAAAGTGGTCAAGCCACGTGTACAATGATCAAGGTGAAATAACCCCAAAAGAGAGGAACGTCTCCACTAAAGAAGGAACAAACTGACTCTATGGTCAAGGTACGTTACAATGATTACCTTCTAATAATACTCAGCATGACATTCTAACTCATGCAGTTATCCATTATGAATAAAAATGTAAATGCAATTACTTTAAATGTGCACAGCAATGACTAAGTGCATATAATATCATTCCACCACAAAATATAGATTCCTATGCACCAATTATACTCACAACAAGTAGCATTAATCAAATATAACTCAGAGTAAAATGCACAACAATATATCAGCAATTGCATGAATAAACACAATGCATAAGAACACTAATCTTATGAAAATATGCAACCCACTGCAGAGGATGGACATTCCTCCCAATTGCAGACTTGTTGTTCCAGTTCTCAACAGAAAGTCACCCCCTAGCTGGGGCTTTGAATCCACAAGAGACGATGGTCCAAAAGGCTATCTAATTTCCCCCTCTCAATAGTCAATCTCACGGCTAATTCCATTCCACCATATCTCTTCCTCACAACCTGCACAACCCAAGGAATTGAATCCCCCTTCACTGCTCACAATCCCTCATGCCTTTCCACTCCCCTCTAGGGCTTCCAATACCAGTTGGATAGGAAATCTCTCAGCTGGGATCTCATTAATTCTACAGTTGCAACACGAATTCGCCTACAGCAAAACGTGTACTTTCTATGATGAATTTCGAACAACACTTTACTCCCAAGCATGCATCATCTTTCTCCATGAAATTTCAGCTCCAGAAAGCTACCAAACTTACCCACAACAGCTTCCTTTAAGATTCAACACTCAAAATCTCTTTGTTGTCCAAAACAATCCATGTAAAAACAACTCTTCCTCCAAAAACGTGAATCTGTAATTCTTCTCTCCTCCCCATACAAATTTCCCCTCTTTCTCTTGCTTGATTGGCTTGCACTCTTCCCCAAGTTGATTGTACTAGTCCCACATACTCTCAATAACTATGGGATGTGACTCTTACACCCACCCTCTTACATGAATTCCATGTTGGGATCTAGAACACTCAACAATGAATGGAAGGTTCATGGTAAGGATAATTTAGAAAGAAATAGTTTGGGTTTAATAGGCATGGGTAAACTCTCCCCCTTGGACCCCTTCCCTCTCATGTGGATACTTAGCCCCCAAATCTCTTTCTGATTCCATTTGTAGCTAGCGATACATTTTATTCATTATATTCAATTTACATCTTTTACATATCACATTTCTTTGGCTCTCGACCATACATCACATTTACAATATACATCGCTAGTTTGGGGTTTGAAAACGGGGATGTTACATTCCCCTCACCCTACAAATTGCATTATCCTCATTGCACATAACCATACAATCTACACATTGACATATATAAAAACATTACACCAGAATACTTGTTAATTCTGCAACTTAATGACTCACGCAACAATTCCAACCAGTAACTCCCTTTTCCCCTCAACCCACACATTGGTTGGACAAGAAATCTCAGAGTTGTGGCTCTAGGAAACCCAACTTCCAAAATGGAGTCTTCATCTGCTTATGTACAAATGTACATTCAATTTTCTTCAAAATATGAAAAAAATTGTGGGTATGCTTCCCCCATGGCTTCCTCGCACTCCCACGTAGCATCTTCAAGACCGTAGCAGGTTCATTGAACCTTTACCAAGCCTATGGATTTATTCCTTAGCACTTTGACCTTCCATTCTAAGATGTGCATGGGGTCCACTTGAAAATATCCTTTGTGTTCCACCTAGATCACATTCCAATCAAACACATGATTAGGATCAGGAACATACTTTTTTAATAAAAATAGATGCAACATGTTATGGATTCTCATGGATACAGATAATGTTAGCATGTATGCAACTAGTCCTATATTTTCTAATATCTCTAAAGGCCCACAATATCTCGATGCTAACTTTGGGCAACTTACCAATTTTAGTGAGCTTCTCTTGTCTTTAACTTTTAAAAACACATGTCATCCCACTTTGAATTCTCTATGTGTTCTTTTATCGGCATAGTTCTTTTGTCTATCTTGTGCAACTTTCAAATTTTGTCTAATCTTTACCATATGTTTTTTTCCATGCCTTTAGCAATTTTGGCCCAGTCACGGCTCTGTCGGCTGGATTATCCCAAATTACTCATGTGTTGCATTTTTCACCATACAATGCTTCAAACGGGATCATCTTCAATGGTTCTTGATACCCATTATTGTAAGCAAGCTCAACCAAATGGATATAATCCTACCACTCAGAAGTCTTGTCCATTACATACATTCTCAACATATCTTTAGTTATACAATTAATCCTTTCTGTCTACCCATCTGAATCTGTGTGATATGCTATATTGAAATTCAGATTGGTACCAAATCCTTTAAACAACCCCTTCCAAAAATTGGAAGTAAACTTGGGATGTCGGTCTGACACTATTGCCTTAGGCACACCAAGTAGCCTAAACATTTCTCTCGTATAAATTTCTGCAATATTGGCTTCCTTATGAGTTATTTTTACAGGAATGGAATGTGTAGCCTTTGTAAGCTTATCCACTACTACCATGATGGAATCATGTTACCTTGCTTTCCTAGGAAATTTGGTAATGAAATCGATAGTAACAACTTCCCATTTCCATTCAAGAATGGGAAATGGTTGTAGCAATCTCATTGGAAGTTTGTGCTCAGCCTTTACCTTTTGACATTCCATGCATCTAGCCAAATAATCAATGACATCTCTCTTCATACCAAGCCAAAAATATTGGCCTCTTACAGTTGTAATAGTTTTTTGGTATCCTAGATGTCCAACATATGGCACAGTGTTCATCTCCTTCAAAACCAACTTTCTCAATTCTTGATAATTGGGAACGTAAACTCTATTCCAGTATAAGAGGATTCCATCATCTTCTTGTAATCCTTATATTTATGTTGTGTATCATTATGTTGTAAGCTTTATTTAACCTGCACATAATGTTGGTGTGTTGTTACAACCTCTAGAATTATATCTTTCAATTTTTTCATGTACATACTAATGGCTATAGCATGCATTTTATGCACCCTTCTGCTAAGTGCATCAGCCACCTTTTCTCTTTTCCATTTATGTGCTTTATGTCAAAGTCAGATTCACTAAGAAATTCCAGCCATCTAGTTTTCCTAGCATTTAGTGTTGGATGTTCAAACAAGTATTTCAGACCATTATGGTATGTCCTCAATTCAAATTTTATACCCATAAGGTAATGCCTCCACATCCTTAAGGAATGTACTATGGCTTCTAACTCTAAGTCATGTCTGGCATAATTTATTTCATGTTCCTTCAATTTTCTAGACTCATAACAAATTACATGTCCATTTTGCATAAGGACTCCATTGATCCCTTGCATGCATACGTGCACACAACAAAATTCTCACCTAGATCTACAACTTTTAAAATAGGTGCATTGGTTAGCAAATCCTTTAAGCACTAGAAATTTTCCTCACACTTGGCACTCCATTCAAACTTTACTCCTTTCTTTTGCAAAGATGTTATAAGGTGTGCAATATTGGAGAATCCCGCAATGAATCTCATGTAGTAACCAACTAGACCCATAAATGATCTAACCTTTGAAATGTTTGTTGATGTTGGCCAACTCTTGATTGCTTCAATCTTTTCTGGATTCACAGCTATACCGTCCTCTGAAACAATGCGGCCTAAATAATGGATCTACTTTTGATAGAAATTGTATTTACTTAATTTGGCATACAATTGATGCTCTTTCAACATGTGTAGCACCATCCTCAAATTTTTCTCATGCTCCTACTCCATCTTGGAATAGATGAGAATATCATCCAAGAGTACAACGAAAAAATTGTCCAGGAAATCTCTAAACACCCCATTCATCAAAAACATAAATGTAGCTAGTGCATTTGTCAACCCAAAAGGCAACACCACAAATTCATAGTGTCCATACCTTGTCTAAAAGGTTGTCTTGCTAGTGTCTTCTTCTTTGATTCTCACTTGATGTCAGCCTAACCTCAATTCAATCTTGGAGAATAACCTTTCCCCTTTCAACTGATGAAAGAGATCATCAATCCTTGGCAAAGGATAGTTTTTCTTGATTATAACCTTGTTCGGTTGTTTGAAGTCGATACACAACCTTATCGTTCCATTTTTTTCTTGACAAAAAGAACTGGGGCACCCTAAGGGGAAACACTTGGGCGTATGTACCCTTTCTTTAACAACTCTTCTAGATGCATTTGCAACTCTTTTAGCTCTAGCATGTTGGGGTTTTGGACACTAGGGCAGCTCTAGGCATTAAGTCAATAGACAAATATATATATATATATATATATATATATATATATATATATATATATATATATATCCATCTTTGGTTGCAATCTTGGCAACTCCCCAAACACCTCTTCAGAATCTTTTAATATTGGATAATCTTCAAGACTTGGTTATTTATCCTTCATTGGCTCTTCCATGTGGGTTGCATATATCTAGAACTCTTTTCTAAAACTTATTTTTGGCTACAATGTTGAAATCTCTCGAATAGATATAGGCCTTGTAATACCCTGCATTCTCCTTGAATTCCATTCATCCTCAAGACATGTGAAAACCTTGGTATAATAATTTAATACAACACGATGTTTTTCTAGCCAATCCATACCAATCAAGCAGTCTTAAGACCCAAGCGGTATGATGTTCAAATCTACCTTAGTGTTAATTCCATTCATGTTTACAGGGCATTATTTAAGAAGGTCATTAATTCCTTTCTTGGTTCCAATAGCTAGCTGACCAACCAATACTTTTCATGCTTACATTTCTTCAATTTAAATATTTCAAATAGATTTGGATCTATATAGCTATGACTAGATCCATAATCAATCAAAATAGCTATGGGTTGATTATCAATCTTACCTTTCACTTCAATGTGTAGGATTGGCATTCTGCTTGCCTATTTCCAAGGTTGCATAGATCCTTAGCATGCTTATGTCCACGTCCTCTATTGTCTCCTCTTACTTGATGTTATGTGTTAAGGTCCTAACCCGCACATAGGTAGATTAATGTATTCGGATGTAATAAAGATCAATATTAATAAGACCTTTCAATAAAATAGAATAAGGCGGATGTAAGAAGACCTAATAGAAGCTTCCGCTTCTAGAAGGATCTTCCT
>ML778833.1:139630-200386 GCA_009831015.1 Picea engelmannii | reverse complement strand
GCTAACCCACTTCTAACCACTTGTCCACTTAGTAATTTCTCCATTAAATTTATTATTTAAATAATTTATTTTGCATCCTCTTTGACTTATAGTACACTCATCACTTCACTTTATTATTTAAATAATTTTTTCTTTGCAAACACTTTGACTACTTTGACCTTTTAGGGCTTCTAGATGACTCAGGAGGGTTCTCCGACTTCACATGGCCATAACTCTCTAACCGTGAGGATTTATGTGGCGTTCCACAGACCACCAGAAATGGCATGACATATACTATCCATCTAGAATAGTATTACCTGCAAATATATTAAAACTCATACCATTATCCATCAAATAAACTTGGGTCCATTACCCAAACCTTTGTGCTACCGGAATTCGCTACCGAACTTTCTTCAAGGGTTGACATCAATGAACCAACCCAATTAATCATAATCTTGTGGGATACCTAATCCATGGAGGGAATGTTTTTATATGCATTCCAGCAAAATGAAATAGGGGATGATGTCGATGTCATAGATACCTTCTACTCAATACTGAAATCTCCTTCCACCACCCCTCTATTTGGTCCAGTACAGGGATCTGAAAGGTATACCCTTCTAGGGACAACAATGTTATTGTAAAACTTGAAATAAATGTATGGTATGTCAGACACATATTTCTCGACACTTTTTATGTAACTAACCAATAATTCCCCTGATTTTTTAAGGAATCTTGTCATGCAATGAAGGAAGAAAAGGGTTGATTTTATTCATGCTTAATGACAATGTAAATTTCTATTGCCCACTAATTGTAGGTTATTCAAAGACAAGGCACTTCTGAGTGATAATCCCTTTCCTGATAGCTGTGTAGAAGCAAAGAAAATGTTGACAATGTTGGGTGTTGAGTACATATCATACCATGCATGTATGAAGGATTATATTATATATATAAATGAATATGATAACAAAGACATATGTCCAAAATGTGGACATGACAGGTACCATAAATAAAAAATAAGGGTAAGGCACATGGTCCTCATAAGATATTTAGGCACATGCCTATAATTCCAAGGATTCAAAGGCTCTTTCATTGCAAACAATTAGCCATGTTGCAAGGGTAGCATGCCTCACATGTGGAGATTCATATAGCTAGCATTTCACGGTGGCATCGAGAGATAGTTGAGATTGTTTGTATGTTTGAAAAGGAACCCACAAGTTTTATGGACTTGCAAGTCCATCTTCTAATTCACCTACTTGATGAGATTGAATTAGTTTGGGTGCTCTCATGTCATTGGATGTTCTTCTTAGAGACATACATGAAAAAATTGAAGGGGTTTTTTCGACAAAGGGAAAAATCGAAGGGCTTATGGAAAATGGGTACATAGTATACGAGTAATTTTATTATGTCAGTAAGTACTTAAAGAAAATTGACAACACAAAAGGGGTAGTTGTTTGGGACGACCATCAATATGAGAAAGAAAGGGAAGGGGAGCTACTCCAAATGAATGAAAAGGTTCTTGATAGAGAGTAAGTCAGTTATATTTTGTCAATTTAGTACAGATAAATTGTTTACATTGAAGTCAATAATATATATTTCATCCCATGCTATTTGTTTTGAATTCTTTTATACATCAACAAATTTAGAAATTTTGATGCCATCAATAAATTCGTTCTTTAAGTTGATAATACATATTTGATTTCATGCTATTCGTTTTGAATTTTTGTATACAACAACAAATTTTGAAATGGATGTCATCAATAAATTTGTTCTTTACAACATGGAGGCAACACGACCATGGGTCATGTTGTATGAAGAGAAAAGATGGAAATGAGACAGTGATAGGAAAGCATTCAGATGGTTGAATGGTAGAAGCATGCCTTATCCTGATCATTTAAAAGAAAATATGTCCCAACAGTTGGGTGGTTGACCAGATATCAGAGAAATATGAGGTGTCCGGTCGTAACCCACGTGGAGAAGATATGGATGCACGAAACATAGGGATCGGGTGCAACAACTCTGTAATAACCTTTTTTAGTACCACATTCCATTTATAATATTGCACATTTGAAATGTAACACATTATGTTTTTATTAATGTTTTGGTTATTAGACATATGACACCATCCTTTGTTCACATTTTTACAGGTGCATTTCTTCCCATCTATGTGGACATATGGACATCATTTTAACACCAAGTATGTTTATGAAGGCCACATCACACAAGATCATGGTTTGGAGGTCGATTTCGACCAATCTAGTCGTGCTAGCCACCGTGATAAACACTTGATAGAGGGGAAGTTAGGTTACATTGGAAAGGTTACATTGGAAAGATACAAGAGATCATGCAAGTGGACTTCTCATCCTTTGAATGTGTTATTTTTTGTTGCAAGTGGTGGGATACATTCGACCAGATAAATGTAAAGGAAGATCGTGATAGTGGGATAATATGTACATTAACTATTAAAAAAATGTGGGTTGAAAGTAAGGAGCCCTATGTTTTCCCAAAACATTGCAACCAAGTGTTTTTTTACCCAAATGTGTTGGATGGATATTGGTGGTTCATACCAAGACATGATCCGAGATCTAAACATATTTTTGAGAACAACAATGTTACAATGCCAAGAGAGGAAGATAATTAGGGTGATGGCAACGAAGATTGATTTGTAAATGATTTGTTTGGACATTTATATTGTGAATGTATTTTAGTATGGGTATCTATAACTGACAATTATGTTGTTGTTTTTTTTTTCCTTTATTTTATAATTATGTTGGATATGAAAAGTTAACAACCATTTACAACCACCATATTGAAAATACTTTAAATAGATGCACAAGCACAAGGTTTGCTTTTGATATATTTTCATTGTCATATTCATTGTTTATTATAACAAATTTATGTTGTATTGTATTAAAATATTTTATGTTAGCCTTTGAACTACTAAGAGTTAATTGAGATATCACAAATTTGGTAGCGTACAATAGTAAAGATTTATTTTAAATTATATTTTATTTAACAAAAAATAAAGATATTAAAAAATATTCAAACCTCAAAATTTGTATTGTTTGAGAAAAACAAAATTCAAATAAATATATGCTTACTTTGATGGAACTTCTGAGGACAATTCTAACAAAATAACTTTGTGCAACATCTACAGTGTTTGTGGTTTACTTGGCATTACCAAATTTGATGGCATTCTCCACCTTAACTAGTGCAACTACCGTGACCTTCACCTATTCCATTCCATCCTTTAGTTTTATAATCATATAAATTTATATTAATAATTATTTTTTCATTCTCCTTGAAATAAGTGTCAATATAGGAAGGAGATGTAAATTCTAAAAAAGTTTTTTATAGAGCCTAGTCAGAATTAAGGAAACTTTTAATGATCCATACTTATCTAAAAGTATAGAAACCTTTGTCAATTTTACTAATTCTTAAAACATTAATTATAAAATTTTGGGTGATATTATTTTTTAATAAAATATTCATAAAGTTTGTACTAGAATAAAAAAAATTGTGAAACCATTTCTTCGAAAGCGTATAGATCAAAATATATTATTATTCTCTATATTTATTATTTTGAATTTAATGGAATAAATTTCATATATTATAATAGTTGGATAATATAAATTAATAAAATCTTTGGAAAAAATAAATATTAATAAAATATAATCATTGTGATTTTAGTAAATAATTATATTATAATTTTGCCTTGTAATCTTTGAATAATAAAAATTAAAAAAAAAAATTAACATTATTATTACATCATCAACAATATTATTAGTGAATAATTATGTTATAATGTTATTATTATAATATATGAAAAAGACATAAATATTCAAATCACAATCATTTCATTCATCGTATTTAAGTATTTTTGTTTCTAAACATGTTTGGTCAACATATTGTATCTTCTTGAACAACAAACAATTCATCTTGAACAACAGTTAAACATTATATGAAATTAATGGTTATAACTTTTTGCAATCACAATCCAAATTAAATGCTTTCATAAAAGTAAAGTTAAATATTATATGGCTACTATAAGTTTAAATGACTAATACATATCAAATTTCACTTAGAAATAGAGAAATCATTAACAATGTTCGTCATTAGCATACTCATATTACATTTTATAAATCAAACATCAATAACAACCACAACATTATATGAAAAACATAATATACGTGAGCTATATACATATGAATATACATGTTAAACATACATCTCAGCAAAATCTACAATAAATATCTCATATATAGATCTCTAATCAAATATAAAACAATCAGTATAAATGTCAATCAGTCCCACTACTAGCTAGGTCCACCACCAGAGCCAAGTGCATCAATGTCACTCTACCAAAGGTAGAGCCTCTATCAAGAACAATTATCTCATAAAAAAATGTCGGAAAAAGTTCACTATCAAGTGTCTCTATATCAATGTCATGAAGATTTGCATGAACAGTACTCGATGTGATCATAGTGTCCAAACCATCAAAAGCATGTGATGCATGTGGAGGAAGAGGAGGAGGAGGAGGGGGATCAGTGGATGATGACACAAGTGGACTTGGAGAAAGACAATGATCAATGGATGGTAACACAATTGAAAGAGGAGGGGGAATCAGTAGAATATGGTGACACATGTGGAGGAGAAGTAAAAGGAGGAGGAGGATCGGACATGGATACAGGTTCAGACACATTTGGAGGGGAAAAATGAAGAGGAGGAATAGGAAGAGGATCAAAAGTGGATGCGGGTTTAGACACATGTGGAGGGGAATCAAGAGGATCGGTAGATTCTACAGCCAACTCGTGAGGAGGACAATCGGGAGGAGGAGTATAACCATGTGGCGGAGTAGAGGATGTGGATGGATTTGTTGATGAGTTATATGTAGTCGGATCATGAGCACCACCACTCAACGTATCAATGAGGTTGACAGAACCAACAATACGACACATCAACATCAACATGTCACGAGGAAAATACCTCCATGTAGTAGAGAGATCCTCTACCCATAATATGTCTTTAGGGGGTGCAGGTACCACTTCGTGATTAGTCATCACACGCAATAGATCATTTTCCACCTCTAGTTGGACTCTCGTATCCAGCATGTGTGGCATGTGGGGTCTTTGTACTACTAGAGACCGGTCCTTTGCCTCCTACGTCACCTCATCCTCATGTTGGGGAGACACATCCCTAGCAGATGTGCCAATATCTGCAAAACAATAGATAATAATAATAAGATAATTGAAACAAAATGTTACAATAAATTACATGTGCATTAAATAAGACATAAAAATATGAAAATAGATTGATAAAAACATAACGATAATATTACCTATCTCATCTAGTGGATCCTATGTTGTAAATCGGATGTTTGGACATCCTCTCCAATCTATCCCCGCATATGGGTACTCTACAATATCAAGGACATGATCAACCTCGCTGGAAAATAAATCAAATACTTCCTTTCCCATCGGAGTAATGGGAAAATCCGACTAGCCCCTCTTGGGCATCAACTGCCCCCACATGTGCATACATGCATCAAATATAAGCCTAACAGGAAAGCAGGGTATCGTTCGTTGAGTGTCATGAACCCTCTAAAAAAATAGTGTATACAACTCAGATGCAAATGGAAAGAATCTCATCCTAAAAAAAACAGAGTGATAATGATATAATGCATGACAAAACTATCTCAAAAAAACATCCATCCACCTAATCAATCGAGCCTCCTACAATAAACTATCTACATAGTACAACATAGAGAAACTAATGCATTGTGCATCAGATCTATACTATCATAGTGACTAGAGAATATGACATATGCACCTAATTCCATGTCTATAAAATGCACCTATCTTTAGTTGACCACCACAAACCTAGAACTATGAAGGTGAAAGAATACTTGGACTGACATATCTATGCACATATGCCAACCGGGTATCTCCTACAACATTGGGCGGTAGAGTAGGGAAATGGGGAAAATACACCCCCCTCCTACATAACCCAATGATGAAATAGGAATCCTCCTCTGTGGGATCATACAATAGATTGGGACTGACCCTGAACCCCTGTCTCACATTATCCTAGCTATGGATCAGTTGTCGTAACAATGCAGAGTTCCCCCTAAGGGATGTACCCTCCTAATAAAACTTCAGGAGGTCAAGATTGATCAAAAGGTCCTATGTCTGTTGTGAAAGAGGGCGAGGGTACAACTCCATATCCCTCTCCCTAGCCTCCCACTCATGCATAAATGTGTACATCTCAACCTATATTCACTTTATATCCTCCTCCTCTCGTCGTCGTCATCTCTAATTCACATACAAATATTGTTAGGCACATATATACAGATAAAATAAATTTAAATTATAAAATCAACCAGTGTGCCACTAACAAAACATATGCCCCAAGGACATTGTGTTATCTCAAAACAACAACACCTGGATGATCCTCATAGACTCAATGATTTTAACCCCATCAGTTCAATGATTTTAACAATATCAGTTCATTTCGTTAACAAAGACACACCACAACACTAAAATTTATAGCGCTCAAATCCATGGTGCCCTTTGTTAAACCAAAAGCATTGGTGTGTCATGTCTACCAGAGCACCAACATGTTATCTACCAGTGATGTTGTCTCTATGACACTAGTGCATTTGTTGGACAAATGGGCACTGCTAAGTAAACTTCATTATCGCAGTCGGATCAGTGCAGTGTGTTACTATTAACGCATCGGTACCACTATGATAGTGGAGCACTAACATTTTGTACCTAGATGCATTGTAAAGGATAGAGCACCAAGAACGAGGCATCTAATGAGATGCTCCACTATGAAAAGTTCGTAAATATATATCCCAGTGTGTTTCTATATATAGTATTGACGTGTTTGATTAAAATGGTTGCACCACTATGTTAAATTTTACAAATCGTTATGTTAGTAGTGTCGTTAGTTAAGTGAACTACACGGGTGCCTAATATTCAATGAAACTGGTGTGATTTATTTGGTGCATGTATATTTTTTATAAAGTATGGTGGTGTGATTGAATATTCATGTGTTGGGGTATTATTTTTCGGGTCGCCCTGGAGCGGTTGGTTAAATAGGTGCACCTCTAGGTTAAATTTTATATACAGTTGAGCTAGCGGTGTGGTTAATGAATTGAAATGTACCAGTGCATGTAGAATCCCATTGTGCACCAGTTTCAGGGCGTTTTGAAGGACGCACCACTTTTTGTTTTAATAATTTATGATAGTGTGCTTTCTTGAAAGACTTCAGTGCATACATATATGAGATACACCAGAGGTGGTTCTCATTGTGAATTTAACATAGTACACACCGCTTCGGGGCGAGACGAACCATTTAGGTGCACAACACGAAATTGAAAAAAATGCCAAATTTCAAGCTAAATTGTAATTTGGATAGGATGAAAATGAAAATAGGAGGGTAATAAATAATTTACCCGGTCTCTTCTGTCTCGAGAAGACATGGTTGCAACATTGAGAAGAAATGAAAATTCATGGTAATTTCCAAAATTTGGAAATGTGTGGAATCCACCAATGGATCTATACAAGTCGGTGTAGAGCACCAGAAACGGGGTAGCTTGGGAAGAAAGGTGAGCATTGGTGCTTGCTTGAGAGTTTGGAAGCATGAGATGCACGATAACAATGAAAAATGGTTTGGTAAAAAAAAATTATTTACCCTACCGTGGTGCGCCTGATGATAGTTAGGCGTACTAATGCATAATGTTCAATGACACCGATGTGATTTATTTGGTGCATGTATTTTTATTATAAAGCATGGCGGTGCATTTGAACATTGACGCATTGGGGCGTTATGTTTCGGGTATGCCCCAGTGCGATTGGTTAAATTTGGTGCACTGCTAGGTTAAATTTTATATATCATTATGCTTGTGGTATGGTTAATGAAGTGTAATGTACCAGGGTGCGGGTAGAAGCCCATTGTGCACCAGTTTCAGGGCATTTTGAAGGACGCACTGTTTTATTTTTTAATAATTTAGCATGGTGCATTTACTTGAATGGCACTGATGCGTACATATATGAGACGAGTCGACAAAGGTGATTGTTATCACACAATTTGTACTTTTCCCAAATCGCAAGGCAAGTGGATCAAATTGACGTAATTAGGAATAACTTACCATTGTCACCACAGTAGGATATCCCTTTATTTTTAAGGGAAAGCATGAGGCCACCCCAGGGGAGACATCCCCGATGACTAAAGGGGGTAAATAACTTAGGTCAAATGAAGATTTTTCCCCTCTCACTGGTCACCTTTGATTTTAAGTCTTGGAGGAGGAATCCTAAAAGAGTTGGTGACTTGCAAAGAGTTGTTTACTAGAAGAGAAGGAACAAGCAAGTATTCAAATGATAATGTTGCTTCAATCAAGATTTAATAAATCAGATAGCCCAATGAGTGCAATAATAAATGATGTTATGCTTAAACAATTAATGGAAAGTACAAATATAATAGCACTAAATGATAACAAGTATGCCTCAAAGTAATCAATGAAGTAATAAATTGTTATTGACTGCAATAAGTCCAACAAAGCTTTGACAGCAAGAACAATATATGAAGTTGATAATGATTTGTCAAGTGCTAGAAAGAAGAGTAAATGCAATGCATAACCAATAGCTCAAAGTCTAATGAAGAGTCTAAGTCCAAGTGGTTATAGCGAGATTAGTTTTATGTGCAAGCTAGCTTGAAGCCTAGGGAAGAGTTCAAAACTAGGTGGTTGTAGGTTAGGGTTAGAATTGAAAATGAAAAAATTCCACAAGGAGTTTTGGTCATGCAACAAGGAAATTTTAGAGGATCACAAAGTCAAGTCCCAAAGGAGTTGATCCTTGCAACAAAAACAGGTTAGTCGAAGAGGTAGTTTGAATAGTTTTAAGAGGTTGCTTGAAATTTTTATCCCTTAGGGTTTGAGACATAGGGTTTCAACTAGTGCCTTGTGTTGGGTAAAATGGAGTCTAAGGATGGTGTTTATATTTATGAGGAGGAAATGGAAATGGATCTAGGGTAAATGTCTGGAGAAAGGTTGTGGATAATTAACTCTTTAATCCTCCAACAAATTTCTCTTGAGCAAGAAGCCTCTACAAGTGTAGCACAACCTAGGCCCTTGGGGTTCTTGCCTCCTTGAGCTAAATATGTTGAGGGTAAGATCTTGGAGGTAGGGAGGAGTAATGACCTTAGTCCCCCTATCCCTCAAACCCAGTGGAGGAGAAGTGTTAGAGAGTAGCCTTGCTAGGCCCTAGCGTATCCCTCTTCCTTGGTCTTAGAAGTATGACGTCACCTTATGAAGTTAGGGTTAGGTTACTAGGAGAGTCTAGGTCAACACATTTAGAAAGCTAAGCTTAGGTTTCTAGAGGTAATATAAGGAAATGAAGATTGACAAAAAAAAGAATGAAGACGTAAATAACTTAGTTCTCCACACTTTGGGTTTTAGCATGCAATTTCATAATCTTTCATATACAAGCAAGCAAAATAGACTAGAAACCATAAAAGATGACTAATACCAAAGGTTTACTTACTTATACCAAGAATAATCATGTATAAAGCCGCAATTTTCCAAGAGAAATCCTTTGATAAGTTCACCAAGCCAAATAATCCAAGAAAAAAGCTAGTGCACACCTCCTTAAGAAAGCCAAGTAACCTCAAAATAGCACAAGTTTTTAGCCAATAACCCTTAAAGACGGTCAAATTTTAGACCACACTAATTGTGTTATGAGTGATGATGAAAAATGAGAGTACATTTCTCTCTATTTATACAATATCAATGACCTTTAATCAAAATTAAGTCATAAAAAGGTCGACCTGGCCAAATTACATCAAAAATCCAGTTTTACATAAATGAAAGTAATTAAACCCTAAAATCATCTCCAAGGGTGACGCCATGCCCTTATAGGGTGATGTTGAGCTCCTAGGGTGGAACGTTTAGCCCCATATGCAGAACGTTTTGTCTCCAAAGGCCCTGGATGATGCCACACGTTCCAACCAGCACACAATGACCCTCATAAATGAAAACCCTAGATATAGATGACATCTAGGGTCATAAGGATGACATCATGGGCTCTCAAGGGTCAACATCCAGCTAGAAGAGCAAGATCCCCCTGGATCTAGGTCTCCCACAGTGTCTCTGAGGGTAACGTCCTTCTTTCTTCCTATTGAAATTCTCTGATGTCTTCCTACCCTTGGTTGGGGTCACAACAGCCATCTGTGGGATTTCATCCCCATGGAGGTCTAAGATAATCATTCCCCCACATGTACCTGTCCACCGAGAAAAGTCCTTCAGCAACAACAAGTACTCCCTCCAGGGGTTCATAAGTCACAGGATCATAGCAATTTCAATCACATCTAATAATCAAATTACCCAAACATGTGAATCAAACCCCCCTTTACCCAGAAACATTGACACAGACCCCCCTTCTCTCCTCAGGGTTGCTTGACCTCCTGGTTAAGGATCCTCACAACACTAATACATATCAGCTCTTCGAACCTTCAATAGACCCTAAACAATTGACACATAGGCCCCTTTGAAGTCACCTCTGGGATCAAATTACCTGCACAGCCTTTTCTGGCGCCTTTGGAAACACCAAATTTGAGTGCTAGCTCCACTGCTAGACTCCTCTCCAATATGACCACGGGCTATGACTGCAGGCCCTCTCCCTTCGCAACTCACACTTCAGATCTTTTGCAAGAAGCTAACTCCTTTTTCTCCAATATCTGAATCAGGGAAAACTCTGGGACCAAATCTACAGTCCACGCTCCTCTGACAACCAACGATTGTGATCTGCCTTGTGACTTCAGCATTCAGTGCTTTTGAATGCAGTTGAATCCTTTCTCCCCGAAGTGCTCTATCACCAGAGAGACAGAGATGACACCATGAATCCACACAAATTGACGGTGAGGATTTAGCTTCTTACCCTTTTCCAGACGCACATTTCTGGATCCCGTGATCTGATGATGCGTGTCCTCCTCAGATCGATGGCTCCTGTAGACTTCACTATTTCGCGCTTGAGCGAGTTTGGCTTCACCTCTCATGTTTTCCTCTGAAGTGGTTTTCCAATAGAGCATGTGGATCCCCTCCACGCTTTCTTTTGGATCCAACGGTCCAGACCTGTCTCGTCGTTCACGACTTCGCGAAGTTTTCTCGTTTTCTCCACACAAATTCTTTTGAAATTGTTTCTCTCAAACTCTCAAATCTATTGCCACGTATCCACCTTCAAATCAATGGCTAGGATATCTTCACATTTTGGATACTTTGGAAATCCCTCACTTTGAACAACTTCAAACCTTCGAACACTCGAAGTTCCAAAGGACTCCAAGACTAACCTCCTTGCAACTCTTCCCATATCTAACAGTCTAGAATGATATCGCTTCCTCCGAATGGATCCTGCACATTAACTTGGGGAATCTTACAGGGATCATCCTTATTGAAGAGTTCCCACCGCTATCTATTCTGATCTTGTTCTTTCTTGAAACCTCTGACTCCTCAGAGCGCCTTTTCGACACTTAGTTGAATTTTGAATTATGTGCACACCTTGCAATAAGTATTCTTCCATGACTCAACTCCATTGAGTGACTGTGCACACCTCGCAACATTTCTTTATTCAACCCAATTTATCCTCCTGAACAAAAGAACTTTGAGTATGTTTCCACATGTGCACACCTTGCGAGGTATTCTGCACTTCTTCTCAAACAAAGCTTAAAACTACTCCTCCTAAGATTTTGAGTCTGAAGACTCTGTCAATGCACTCCTTACAGACAATATGCACTTCTTGCAAATAAAAGTTCAAGTTATCCCTTCAGAGCTTCTGAGTCGAAATAGACTCTGTCAACGCACTCCTTGCATAAGATCGTGAAGAGAAACAATTGAAACTTATCTAAACTCTCATAGATTCATACATTCAACCATGTAATGCATTCATTAACACGAGAATAAGTAAATAACAGAGAATTGTAATTAAACAGAAAGCCTACCATTCATTCATTCAGGTAGACATAGCAATAGCAACACCAGACATTTGGGTCAACGCTCCTCTATTATATTCATTCAAATGAAATGTACATGGGCTCATACAATACTGATAAGCTTCAACAACTATCAACAACTACAATAATAACTTCAACAACCTCTACTAGGAAAAAATACATTTATTTATACAAAAGAGCTCATAGATCTTTTCCCTCCAACTACCTTAGCGCTATCCTATCAAATTAAAAGCTATCAATTACTAAGGCTTATTACAATAAATGTTTGAGACAAACAGATAAGAGCAAAAGCCTTGAATTTGTACTGCAATCTACTACAATAAAGAGAAATACATCCCCCATCGATCTCATGCGATGATTCAACCTCCAAACATTTAATATCATCTTTGATTACAATATTTTTCAGATATTACATTGATATGCCATCTTTAAAGTTCAAAATCTCTTCAAAATGCATGATGAGGTGTTGAGTTTTCCTCCACTCATTCTTTGTTGATGATTCTCTTGCATCATACTCCTTTGGACAAAAATTCATGGACCCATTTCCATGAGCTCCTGGACTGACTCTCCATGCTACTGGATATCTGCGTCATTTACCCAACTGGCATCTTCTATTGGGTGTCCTTTCCACTTTACCAAATACTCAAAATATGTCTTCTTCCTAGTCTTCTTACCATTCCTTTGATCTATGATATTCTCCATCTGCGTATTTTCTGCTACAGGCATCTGCTTCTCCCACTGGATCTCTTTGTGATCTTTTGATCCTCTTGTGTCATCTTCCCTGTAAGGATATAAGTCTGAAATGTTGAAAATGGGTGATATTCCCACACCCTCTGGCAGCTCTATCTCATAAGCATTAGCATCAAATTTCCTTAGGATCTTGCATGGTCCTATCTTCTTTATTTTCAATTTGTTATATGTTCCCCTTAGGAACCTTTCCTTCCTGACATGTGCTAGAACTTGATCTCCCACTTAAAATTGAAGTTCTCTCCTATGTTGATCAACTATGCACTTGTATTCTTTACTGCTGCTCTACAACTGTTCTTTGATCTTATTATGAAGCATTTTCATTTCTGCAGCGAAGTCTTTTGCTCCAGCGCTTCTGAATTCACTATGCTCCAGATTTCTCAACACATATACTCCTCTTGGTTTCATTACATACACTATCTGGAATGGAATCTTTCATGTACTCATGTTTACTAAATCATTGTATGCAAACTCTGCTTGTGCTAGAATTTGATCCCACTGACTATGATGTTTAGTGACCAAACTCCTCAGCAAATCTCCTAAACTTCGATTTACCACCTCAGTCTGTCCATCTATTTGAGGGTGATATGCAGAACTAAACGATATTTATGTTCTCGGTTTCTTCCACAATGTTCTTCAGAAATTACCAACAAATTTAGTGTCTTTGTTTGAGACAATACTCCTGGAAAACCCATGAAGTCTCACAACTTCCTTGAAAAAAAAATTTGCAATGTGTGTTGCATCACTAGTTTTATGGCATCGAATAAAGTGTCCCATCTTTAAGAATCTACCAACTACCACGAAAATGGAATCGCTTACCTTTTGTCTTCTTGGAAATCCCAACACAAAATCCATGCTTATTACATCCCAAGTCCTATCTGGAATAGGCAATGGTTGATACAAACCAGTGTTTTATCTCTTTCATTTTGCATGCTAGCAAATCTTACATCTATTTACAAATTTCTTTACGTCTGCTCTCATATCTGTCCAATAGTACGAATTGTTCAACTGTGCAAATGTCTTGTCATGGATGAAATGTCCGGCTAGACCTCCACTATGTTTTTATTTCAACAAATTATCTCTCATTGAGCATTTTGGTATGCACAATTGGCTACCTTTAAACAAAAATCCATCCTAAATAAGATACTTTGTCCACTGGATTTTGTCTCTAATCACAGGATTTGTAGATGCTTCATATGCCTCTTTAAAATTTGGATCATCACAATACATCTCCTTAAGGTGTTCAAACCCTAATGTTTTCACTTGAAATTCCTGGAGAATTAGACATCTCCTGCTCAATGCATCAACAACTTTGTTAGCATTACTAGAAATATGTTTAATGACAAAAGTGAAATTTTGCATAAACTCTATCCACTAAGCATGTCTTTGATTTAACTTCTCATGTCTGGTTATGAATTGTAAAGCTTGATTATCGCTATACAAAACAAATTCTTTTGGAACAGGATAGTGCCTTTATTTCTTCAAGGCTTGAATTATTGAATAAAATTATTTATCATATGTGGAGTACTTTCCCTTGGTATCATTCAGCTTATCACTGAAATATGCAACAAGTCTATTATCTTGGCTCAAGACTGATCCAATTGCAACTCCACTAGCATCACATCGGACTTGACATGTCTTCCCGAAATCTGGCAAGACCAGAATCAATTGTTATTTTATCTTCTCCTTTAATACCCTCAAACCTTTCTCAGCTTCTTTCATCCATTTGAAAGACGTGTGTCTCTTCTTCACTGTATCTAGCATCGGTGTACAAATTCCACTGAAATTTCTAATGAACTTCCGATATAAACTTGCTAATCCATGGAATCTTTTCACCTCGAATATTCTCCTTGGCGATGGCCATTCTCTAATTGATTTTACCTTCTCTGGATGCATCTTCAATTCATTTGAAGAGATCACAAAACCTAAATAAATGAGTTATGGCTTCATGAAAGAGGATTTCTTCAGATTTATCTACAGCTTCTCTTTCTACAATCTTCTCATTACCAATGTTAACTATCTCAAATGCTCTTCTTTAGTTTTACTAAAGACTAATACATCATCTAGATATACAATCACAAACTTACCAATGAAATATGTTAATACCTCATTCATCAATCTCATAAAATTACTTGGGGAATTTGTTAAGCCAAACGGCATAACAAGCCATTCATACAACCCCTCATTTGTATTGAAGGTTGTTTTCCACTCATCACCTTCTCTCATCCTTATCTGGTGATATCCACTTTTCAAATCTATTTTTGAAAAATAACTTGCTCCACTCAAATAATCCATTAAGTCATCCATATTGGGCAAAGGAAATCTGTACCTGATGGTAATTTTGTTTATGGCTCTTGAGTCTGTACACATTCTCCATCCTCCATATTTATTTGGACTTAACACAGTCAGTACTGTGCATGGACTCAAGCTTTCTCTGACCAATTCCTTTTCCATCAAATCTTGGACTTGCCTCTTTACCTTCTCATTCTCTTGAGGTGTCAATATGTTCGGCGGACTTTCTCCTGGTATTAAATCAATATGATGGTTGATAATCCTGATAAGTGGAAATGAGCTAGGTAACTCATCCACTACTATGTCAGCAAAATTCTCTAACAACTCCTGAACTTCTTCAGGCAGATCATCCATAGAAGTACTTGTAAGGATGACTATGGGATTCCTCACCACAGCAAATTTCATCTCATGTTCCTTATTAACTTCACTCGGGAGTTCCTTCCCATAATGAGAAGTATACTTGTGTTTGCTTCTTCCTTCACTTTCTTATCCTCTATTGGAAATAACATGTGTGTGCTACCATTCTTCTCTAAGGTATAAGTATTTTTTTCTCCCATCATGAATGGCATTCCTATCAAACCGCCATGGTCTCCCCAACAAAACATGACATACATCCATGGGAATCACATCACACAAAATACCATCTCTATATCCTCCTATCTTAAATGCAACTAGACATTGTTTAGTTACCATTACCTGGTGACCTTTCTGCAACCATGAGACTCTATACGGACTTGGATGTGCAGTTGTCTCCAACTCCAATTTCTCCACCATCTCCTTGGATACTAAGTTATCAATGCTCCCACTGTCAATTATCACCTTGCATACTCTATCTTTAGTCTTGTAAGTTGTTCTGAACAAATTGTTCCTCTGCACTGGATTTTCAACCTCTGGCTCTAGTTTCAAGAGAACCTTCTTCATCATCAGATATTTTCCATCTTCTACACCTTCTACTTCAACATCCCACTTCTGTGCTTCCGAAATGTGAGCTTCACCTCCTTCTTTATTTCTCTCAGGGCATTCCCAAGACATGTGTAATGTTTTTCCACAAGCATAACACTTCACCTCTCCTCCTCTGCCTCTTCCTCTTCTTTGAGGAAAAGAATTTATTCCACCACTCTGTCTCCCTCGGGAACTTCCTCCTCTTTCTGAGTGACTAGGTGGTTTTTCAGTCTCACCCTTGGGATTTTGTGCCTTATCATGGAAAATTCATTTAACTTTGTTTAGAATTCTTCCTCAGCTTCATTGACTTTGCTTTATGGCCAACTTTTCTTCTACCTTCAGTGCAATCTGATAAGAATCCTCCATTGTCCTTACTGTCATCATCCTGATTTCATCCTAGATTTCATATCTCAGGCCATTAATATACCTGGAAACCTTTTCATCATCTCTCTCTCTTTGCCCAACCTTGATGTTCAACCTATAGAACTTTTTTGTGTACTCTTTTACTGTCATTCCTTTCTGTCTCGGTTTCTGAAACCTCCTGAACAGATTTATCCGATAATCCTGGGGTATGAATTTCGCTTTCAACTTGGCTACCATTCTATCCCAGATCTTAATCTTTTGCTTACCTTTACTTCTTCTTCTAGCCTACAGTCATCCCACCATAGTGTTGCATGTCATTTCAACCTAGTGGCAACATGTTTCACCTTTTTCTCCTCGTCAACGTCTCCATAGTCGAAGTACTTATCCATTTCTCATATCCAATAAATCATTTCCTCAACATCTAATTTGCCTTCATACATTGGGATGTCTATCTTTTCTCTAGCTCCCAACTTCACAACAGCTTTTAGCAAGCGTTCCTCCACAGCATCCTCCACTACATCTTCTTCAAATTCCCTCTCTTCATTTTTTTCATCATTGATGTCTCCAGCATCAGGTGCTCTCCTTTGCATTGTCTCCATAGCATCCAACCTTGCACAAATTTCTCTCATCTCCCTTTCCACCACTCGATTTTCTATTGATGGCTTTACATGTCTTCTCAATGGCATTATGATGAAATTTCCTCCACACACAGAGCCTAAAACTTTTTCTTTCTAAAACAACTTACCCCCTTCACTTGATTCTTATAGAAGCTAAAATATATATAGGCTCTAATACCACTTAACGTAGACCCCCCTTCTCTCCTCGAGGTTGCTCAACCTCCTGGTCAAGGATCTTCACAACACTAAGTCGGATCGGCTCTTCGGGCCTCCAATAGACCTTGAACAATTGATGCACGGGCCCCTTTGATGTCACCTGTAATAACAAATTACCCACAGATCCTTTTCTGGCGACTTTGGAAACACCAAATTTCGAGTGCTAGCTCCACTACTAGACTCCTCTCCAATATGACCATAGGCCCGCTCCCTTCATGACTCGCACTTTGGAGATTTTGCAAGCAACTGACTCCTTTTTCTCCGATCTCTAAATCAGCAAAAACTCTGGGATCAGATCTATGATCCACGCTCCTCCAACAACCAACGGTTGTGATCTGCCTTGCGACTTTGACGTTTGGCACTTTTGAATGAATCTGAAGCCTTTCTCCTCAAAGTGGTCTATCGTTGGAGCGACAAAGATGACACCACATGTCCACACAAATCAACGATGAGCATTTAGCTTCTTACCCTTTTTCGGATGCATATTTTTGGATCCTGTGATCTGATGATGCGTGTCCTCCTGATATCGACATCTCTTGTAGACTTCATTATTTCGTGATTCGATGAGTTTGGATTCACCTCTCTTGCTTTCCTCCGAAGTTCTTTTCCAATGAAGCACATGGATCCCCGCCACATGTTCTTCTGGATCCAACGGTCCAGACCTATTTCGTCCTTCGTGACTTTGCAAAGTTTTCCCTTTTTCTCCACACAAATTCTTCTGAAGTTCTTTCCTGTGAACTCTCGGATATGCTACCATGTATCCGCCTTCAAATCAATTGCTAGGATCTCTTCACAGTTTTGGGACTTCATAAATCCCACACTTTGAAAAAATTCAAACCTCCGAACACTCGGAGTTCCGAAGGACTCCAATACTAATCGCCTTACAACTCTTCCCAAATCTAATGGTCTAGAATGATCTTGTTTCCTCTGAATGGATCATGTACGTTAAATTGGGGAATATTAAAGGGATCCTTCCTATTGAAGATTTTTCGCTGCTATTTCTTCTGAGCTTGTTCTTTATCTATACCTCTGACTCCTCAGAGCGCATTTTTGACACTTAGTCAAATTTTGACTTCTGTGCACACCTTGCAATAAGTCTTCTTCCACAACTCAACTCCTCTGAGTGACTGTGCACTCCTCGCAATAGTTCTTTACTCAACCCAATTGCTCCTCATGAACAAAAGAGCTTTGAGTATGTTTCCACCTGCACACACCTTGTGAGGTCTTTTGCACTTCTTCTCAAACAAAGCTTAAAACTACTCCTCCTGAGCTTCTAAGTCTGAAGACTCTGCCAACGCACTCCTTGTGGACAATATGCACTTCTTGCAAATAAAAGTTCAATTTATCTCTTCTAAGATTCTAAGTCGAAATAGACTCTGTCAACCCACTCCTTGCAGACAATATGGACTCCTTGCATAATATCATGAAGAGAAACAATTGATACTTCTCTAAACTCTCACAGATTCATACATTCAACCATGTAATGCATTCATTAACACAAGAACAAGTAAATAACAGAGAATTGAAATTAAACAGAAACCCTACCATTCAATCATTCAAATAGACACAAAAATAGCAACACCATATATTTGGGTCAACGCTCCTCTATTATATCCATTCAAATGAAATGTACATGGACTCATACAATACTGATAAGCTTCAACAACTTCTACAGCAACTATCAGCATCTACAACAATAACTTCAACAACCTCTATTGGGCAACAATACATTTATTTATACAAAAGAGCTCATAGAGATTTTCCCTCCGACTACCTTAGCGCTATCTTATCAAATTAAAAGCTATCAACTACTAAGGATTATTACAATAAATGTTTGAGACAGACAGAAAAGAGAAAAATCCTCGAATATGTACTGCAATCTACTACAATAAAGAGAAATACATACACCATCGATCTCATGTGATGGTTCAACCTCCAAACATTTAATATCATATTTAATTACAATCTTTTTCATAGATTACATTGATATGTCATCTTTAAAATTCAAAATGTACGTTGGGGTGTTGAGTTGTCCTCCACTCGCACTTTGTTGATGATGCTCCTGCATCAAAAATGCTCAAAGACGTTATGCAATTTAACAAGTCATGTTTGGATAAGGTCTCAAGGTGTAATATTGGGCTAATCCTCCTTCAGTTTTGGGCGTTTCCCAGGTGAGAACCAACATAGGTCATTTAAGTATGTGTGAGGTGGTGTGAGGTAAGTGTTTGGGCATGGGGTGCAGTGATAACAGAGAAATGTAGATCTTACATGTGGGTGCCTTTGTAGAGAGCTTGTTGCACCTTGTCATAGATGTCATTCTTTCCTAGCCCATTCAATGCCTTTTATTCTTAGTTTTATTTCTTTTTATATTTTTATTTTATGCTTCAAGGGAAGAGTTGAGGGACATTGTCCTGGCTTGGTGAACAGAGGTGACAACGTTACCCACAAGCATTTCACGAAGATGAGAAGGTTGGCTCGTGATGAGACCCCATTTCTCTTGGTTATGCCACCAAGATCCACTACCCTGGTTTGGTGACCAGATAGATGGTAGTGTCATACTGCTACATGCCCATGGTCATAATAGGTCGGCTCATGATGAGACCTCCTATCCACCAACTAATACCTTGAGTGTTTATTTATCTTATGGGTCCCCTTTTCTTACTAAGAATTTTGTTACTTCTTTCTCAGTAATCCTTGGGTGAAGCATCTAAAATGTTGCTTCTTTGGCTTTTAACTCTTTCCAATTACTTTTACCCCCTTGGCCTTTATCCCCTTCTTCCCACAAGGCAAGGTAAAACCCTTCCTAGTATGGAAAACCCAATGCCCGAACAAATGTAGGGGAAAATGAGAGGAGTAAGGATGGAAAGTGGTAAGTATGGAGGGAATGGATGATGACCTTTCATAGACCCACCGAGTGGAAACCCATCCTAAAGGGAGATCAACTTACTTGGGAATCATGTAACCCTTCTAGGTATGAACAAGTTAAAGAGAATAATTTCCAAGCAAACATTATGAAATGAAGGAGAATTTAGTGCAACATATTCAAGTGCTTCAATAATCAAAGTGACACATACCATGATACCCAGACTCATTACCTCATGGATCAAGACTTATTTCTTCTTCAGGACTAGGGCGGTGGGATGGATATTTCTATTGATGATAGATGGGTTGCACTGAAGAAAAGAGGGGCCCTATGGGGCCATGCTCAAGTCATCTGACTCTCGACATTCCATGTCTAGGACCTTTGGGCCTTGAGACATGATCTCCTTAGTTATCCCTAGGATAGGGGATAATAGTGCTCACTCTGAATTTAACACAGTATGCACTACATCAGGGCGATCCAAACTGTTCAAGAACAACACACGAAAAAAAAAACAAAAAAACAAAACAAAACAAAACAAAAAACAAAAAAAAAACAAAAAAGTCAAATTTCAAGATAAATTCTAATTTTGATTAGATGAAAATGAAAATAGGAAGGTAATAAATAATTTACCTAGTCTCTTATGTGTCGAGGAGGCATGGTTGCACTGTTAAGAGGAAATGAAAATTCATGGCAATTTCCAAAATTTGGAAATTAGCGGAATCCACCAATGCAACTATCGAGGTCGGTGTAGAGCACCGGAAACAAGACGTCTTAGGAATAAAGGTGAGCACTAGTGCTTGATTGAGAGTTTGGAATCATGATATGTACTGTAACAATGTAAATCAATTTGGTAATTTATTTTATTTTCCATACTACGGTTTGCTTGACAACGAGTAGGCGCACCGGTGCGATTTATTCGGTGCATGTAATTTTATTATAAAGTATGGTGGTTCTATTTGAACATGGACACATTGGTGATTTATTTTCATGAACACACTAGTGCATATGTACCTTAAATGTGTACTAAGAAAAAAACCTCCGCAAAAACCTCCGGCTACAAACCTTCTCTAACAACCTCTGCTATAACAACTAAGGCATACATTTTTCGAGGAGCTTTCATAAAAATCTCTGCAAGAAGGTGTTCTCCTTGTAGTGATGAAAGGTAGCTTGAATCATTTGTTCCTTTGATCCATCTTTTCTTTATTCTTATCATCCCAACCCTTTTGGAAAGTTGGCCTTCCTTTGTTCTTCTTATACAAATACTTGGTTTTTCTTATGGATTCTTCTAAATTTATGGGCTCATCAAACTGAATTTTATCCTTGTAGAAGGATGGAAATCCACTTAGGAACCTTTGAATTTTGACCTTCACATCCCTGATGAATATCACATACATGAGAATTTCCAATAAATTCCTTTCATATTCATCCATGGTCATGTTCCCAAGTTTGAGTTAAAATAACTCTTTCATCTTCTTGTCATAATATTTCTCTGATAAGTACTGCTACTGAAAATATTTCTTGAACTTCTTCTAAGAAATTATTTTCTCATCAAGGTGCTTAACCTTCTTCAGTCGATCCCACCACATAGATGTTTTTCCTTGAAGGTGGTAGGTTGCAATTCGGCTTCTGCATTTTATGAGTAATCATTGATATGGAATATATTTGCAGAAAAAAATGAATACAAATTATTATCAGAAGATGCTTAACACATAATAACAGATATACAGTAAAAATGGTTTCTATTCAATAAGAAAATAAGCTGAAACTATAAAATGCAGTAGAAACAAGCTTGCTAGAATGGTGGTGGCTTATCTCTGAGAAGAGATATGACAGTTGCGGTCATTCACAAGAAGATTATTACAATGAGGCTATAAAGGCCCTTTTACAATAAACAGGAATGTCAAAAACCCTAGACATCCAAAAAACCTAACCCTAGGAGATGAAGTGTCAAAAGTCATGTGGGCCCTGTTTAGGTAAGTTAGTACATCAACTTTTCGGGTTTGTAACTTTTACATATGATCTTCGTTTTAGGCGCATGATAGCCCATTGGAAAGGTCTATCCGATGACTACACATTTTTATCATATCTATCATAGATCAATCTAACTTTGGCGAGCCCTAAAAAGCATTGTTTAGGTCCACAAAACGGACCCGCAAATCATTGACCTAAAAACTAGGGAAAAAACCGCCAAACTAGAAAACTACCAAAATGAGCTAGTTGGAATAGGTGGGAGGCCACTGAAATCCATCTGGATCGATCCTCCCCCCTTATGAAGCAATGTTGTCCATTGCGTTGAGTTCCCCCATCAGATGAGGAAATTTCTACTGAATTTGGCCCCAGGTGAGCCACTTGCCTTGGTGCAGGAGCTTCCCTGCTTTGACAACTTGATAAAGATGGATCCTTTGTTGGTGAGTGTCGTTGATCTATTTGTCCACAATCTGATCATTGGATTCATGTTTTATGCAGTTGGAATTGAGCTATGTTGGTGTCAGTCGTTCTAATATCTCTGAGGTGTCCAATAATGGTGTGAAATGCAGTTGAAGGATATACACATTGAACACTGGGTGCAAGTCAAGGAAAGGAGGAATGTTGAGATCGAAATCATTATCACCCACAGCCTTGGTGATGGTGTAAGGCCCATAACAGAGTAGGTGAATCTTTCAATGGGGTCTTGTAAGGCACTCTTTCTACAAGTGCAACCAAACTTTGTCGCCCACCTGAAACTTATGTGGCACCCGGTGTTGATCATGGGGTTGGTTGTACTTGTCATTGGAATTATGTAGGATATCCTAAACCTGTTGGAGGATGTGATGGATCTGCTCAATGAATCGGGTGGCTTTGTCAAATTCAACTGGAGTAGGAGATGAGTCGGTCGAGGTGATCGCAAGGGGTAGTGCATCATGTATGGGACCTAATGGTTGGAATCCCAACCCCACCTGAAAGGGGTTATGGTCGGTTGAGCTATGCAGGGCTCGGTTGTAGCTATGTTGAACATAGGGGAAACTCTCATCCTATGTGTAAGGGTGCTTGAAATTATACATTCGCGGGATATGCACAATCATTCAATTTACGACCTCAATTTGGCCATTTGTCTGGGGGTGGAAGGTCATGTATTTGGTGAGCTTGGTGTCCAGCAATGACCAGAGGCTTGACTAGAATGTGCTAATAAGTTGACTGTCTCGATATGAGACAATGGATTGTGGGATTCAAAAATGTACCCAAACTCGTTCAAAGAATATCTTGGCAGTGGCCTCTGTTGTGATGCTCTTCTTGTAAGCAGTGAGAATCGCCATCTTAGAAAAGCGATCCACAACCACAAAAACACAGTCATTACCCCGCTTGGTGGATGTGAGGCCTGACATGCAGTCCATTAAGATGGATTCCCATGGCCTATCAGGAGTAGGCAGAGGGGTGTCCAGGACCTGTTTCTTAGTGGTTGGTTTGGAAATCACACAGGCAGTGCAAGACTTGATATACTTGCGGACCTCCTGTCAAACTTTCATCCAGTAGAAACGTTTATGCAACATTTCCATTGTATTTTTGACGTTGAAGTGTCCTTCCACCCAACTGTAGTGGGATTCTCATATCATCTTCACTCACTCGCTTGATGGAATGCAAATATGCCCCATATGACACAGCAACTCATCCTGAAGATGGAAATTAGTGACAATTGCGTTTGCGCTGAACATTTGGTAGGTGGTGGAAAAGTTTGGGTCTGTCTCATAGAGTTGGGGCAATCCAGAGGTCTCATGGCCACAAGACTCTAGCATTGTGATGAGTGCCACGACTGGAGGTTTGTTGGGGCAATCAACGACAAAGTTGTTGATTCCCATTTTATACTTGTTGAGGTGGAATTGCTACAGGTACGTGGACCACTTCTAATGGCGATCATTCTGCAATTTTCCTTGTGTCTACATGAACTGTAGTGGCTTATGATTAGTGTGGATGACTGTCTCTTTTCCAAGAATGTAATGTCTCCACTGGCGACAAGCTTGCACAATGGAGTAAATTTCTTTGTCGTAAGTAGGGTACTTACATACAACATCTGATAGTGTCTCACTATGATAGGCCACGGAGTGGTCGTGATGAGAGATAATGGCACCCACAGCATAGTCTGAAGCATCAATATCAATCTCAAATGGTTGTTGCAGGTCTGATAGTTAAAGTACTGGGGCTTTGCACAAGCACTGCTTCAAATCATCGAACGCTTGTTCTTGGGACTGACCCCATGCAATTTTTTCCTTACCACCACCCCTGGTTACTTGGCTGAGGGCCCATGCAATATGGGAGAATCCCAACATGAACCTATAGTAGAAATTGACATGGCCCAAGAAGCTCTGAAGCTCAGTCAGTGTGGTTGAGGCTAGCCAATCATGGATGACTTGGATTTTGATTGGATCCACATGTACGCCATGTTGATTAACGATGTAGCCCAAGTAATGAACCATGTCCATGTCGAAGGAGCATTTTTCCAAGTTGGCGTAGAGCTGGTGCTTTCGCTGGGTGTGCAGAACCTACTAAATATGATGCAAGTGTTTTGCCCAAGTCTTGTTGTAAATGAGGATGTCATCTAGATACACCACTACAAAAGTATTGGTGAATGGTTGTGGGATATTGTCCATCATCCTCATGAAAGTTGCTGGAGCATTTTTCAAACCAAAGGGCATGAAAAACCATTCAAAAAGACCTTCCTTTGACATGAAGGTGGTCTTCCATACATCTGTTTGTTCTATCTGGACCTGGTGGTAGATAGACTTCAAATCAATCTTATTGAAGTATTTTTCCACCATGAGTTGATCAAGGAGGTTGTCGATTCAAGGAATCGGGTATCGGTTTCTGACTGTGATTTTATTCAGGGCCTGGTAATCAATGCAGAGCCGCCAATTTCCATCTTTCTTTTGTACCAACACGATTGGGCTCTCGCAAGGTGATGAGTTGGGATGGATGTGCCCCTTTTGGAGCAGTTCTTGGATCTATCGCTTGATCTCCTCATTCTCTAATAGAAAGAGGCAGTAGATTAGCCCATTGGGCAGCGGTATGACGGGGGTCAGATCAATGGGGTGCTTGACTGGACAGTGCAGAGGTACCCCGGTATGTGAGGAGAAGATATCTGAGTATTCTTCCACGACCTTATCCACTTGCTTCTGCTATGTGGATATCCTCAAGAAACATTTTGAAGGGATCTCCTGTCTCGTCGTATTTCTTTTCTTCTGCCAAGAGAGGTCGTTTGGGCATGCGAGATATTTTGTCCTCAATAGAAACAAGCTCGATGTTGAAAATTCAACAAGAAACATGTGTCTAATTTACTTTTCCCTTAATTAAATTAGACAATAAATATTAATCTATTATCTCATTCATAACTGAGTGATTTGGAATTGTAATAGAATTATAAGTGTAGTTAAGTGAGTTAAGCTCAGTTGCACTAGTGAGAGTTCAGTGAATTAATTATTCATTAATTCACAATCAGTGAACTCACATGCAACTGAAGATTCGCCACGGTTAACTACATGCATGTCAGTTCCAATGGACATCCAGTTGAGATAATAGGTGAAAGGGATAGTTTGGCTATCAATTCTGATTTGATCATACATGTAGTGAATATGCTTATGAGCAAGTGAAAACTAGGAAATTGTATTCAATCATTGTGAGAATTCGAATTGCAAAGATTGTGCAGAGGAAGCAAGCTGTCTGGACACGGAAATTGGCACATGTATTTGTTGATTTGTGTATGACAGTGTGAGACGATTGTATTGTACTGAGATCTCTTGTATTAGAGTTTTGTATGAGATTTTTTCATGATTCATGATATACATAATATATGATAGTGGGATTTTTAGCTTTACGCTTTCCCGGTAAAACTTATGTGTTGTGTGTTATTGATATTTCACTTTGTGCTCATGGTTGTGATCATGCTTTAATTTATTCCACAAGAATAATAGTAGAAGCGATTATGTATTTAACAGTAGTGGAAATTGTTAGATCAGGAGAATCGCAGGAATACATTTATTTGTATCGAAATTTCTACACTCGAGACCCAATTCTTTGTACCCCGACCTTGTTGGGGACATGCATTAAGAACGACAAGGAGAGGACTGCTCCAATAGCACTGATCCAGCATATATTTGCAGAATGAAATGAATATAGATTCTTATCAAAATATTCTTAACACAGAATAACAGATATACAGTAAAATTGGTTTCTATTCAATAAGGAAATAAGTTGAAACTGTAAAATGCAGCAAAAACAAGCTTGTTAGAATGGTGGTGGCTTATCTTTGAGAAGACATGTGACGGTTGTGCTCATTCGCAAGAATATTATTAAAATGAGGCTTTGAAGGCCTCTTTACAATAAACAAGAATGTCAAAAACCATAGACATTCAAATACCCTAACCCTGGGAGATGAAGCGCAAAAAGTCATGTGGGCCCCATTTGGGTAAGTTAGTACATCAACATCCTAAGGTCGTAACTTTTTCATGCAATCTCCATTTTAGGCGCACGATAGCCCGTTGGAAAGGTATATCCGAGGAATACACATTTTTTTCTATCTATCTTAGGGAAATCTAATTGTGGCAAGCCTTAAAAAACGTTTTTTAGGGCCTCAAAACGGCCCCGCAAGTCAAGGACCCGAAAACTAGGGAAAAACTACCAAACTAGAAAACTACCAAAATGAGCCAATTGGAATAGGTGGGAGGCCACCAAAATCCATATATCTCCCCTCTTAGGAAGCAATGATCTCCATTGCGTTGATTTCCCCCATCAGATGAGGAAATTTCTGCTAAATTTGGCCCCAAGTGAGCCACTTGCCTTGGTGCAGGAGTTGCCCTGCTTTGACAACTCGATAAAGATATATCCTTTGTTGGCGAGTGCCCTTGATATGTTTGTCCACAATTTGATCACTAGATTCCTGTTGTATGCAATATCGTTTGAGATCTATTGGTGTCAGTTTTTCTGCTATCTCTAAGGTGTCCAATAATGGTGGGAAATATGATCGAAGGATATCCACATTGAACACTGGGTGCAACCAAGGAAAGGAGGAATGTTGACCTTGAAAGAATTATCAACCACAGACTTGGTGATGGTGTATGGCCCATAACAGAGTGGGTGAAACTTCTAATGGGGTTCTGTAAGGCACTCTTTCTGCAAGTGCAACCAAACTTTGTCACCCACCTGAAACTTATGTGGCACCCAGTGTTGATCATGGCATTGATTGTAATTGTCATTAGACATATGTAGGATATCTTGAACCTGTTGACAGATGTTTTGGATCCACTCAATGAATCAGGTGGATTTGTCAACTTTAGTTGGAGCAAGAGAAGAGTCAGTCGAGGTGATCGCAAGGGGTAGTGAAACATCTATGGGACCCAGTGGCTAGAATCCCAACCCCACCTGAAAGGGGTTGTGGTCGGTTGAGCTATGCAAGTCTCGGTTGTAGCTATGTTGAACATAGGGGAGATTCTCATCCCATGTGTGAGGGTTCTTGGAATTATACAGGCGCAGGATATGCACGATCATTCAATTTACAACCTTGATTTGGCCATCTGTCTGGGGGGTGGAAGGTCGTGGATTTGGTGAGCTTGGTGTCCAGTAGTGACCAGAGGCTTGACCAGAATGTGTTGAGAAATTGAATGACCCGATCTGAGACAATGGTTTGTGGGATTCCAAAATGTACCCAGACTCATTCAAAGAAGAGCCTGTCAATGACCACTATTGTGATTCTCTTCTTGCAAGTGGCCAGAATTGTCATCTTAGAAAAGTGATCCGCAGCCACAAAAATACAGTCATTACCCTACTTGGTGGATGGGAGTCCCAACATGTAGTCCATTAATATGGATTCCCATGGCCTATCAGGAGAAGACGGAGGGTTGTATAGGCCCTGTTTCTTAGTGGTCGGTTTTTCAATTGCACAGGTAGTGCATGACTTGATATACTTGCTGACCTCCTATTGAAGTTATGGCCAGTAGAAATGGTTTTGCAACATTGCCACTATCTTTTCGACACTGAAGTGTCATACCACCCAACTGTAGTGGAATTCCCAGATCAACTTCGCTCACTCTCTTGATGGAACACAGATATGGACCAGACAACACAACAACCCGTCATGAAGATGGAAATTAGTGACAATTGTGTTTGCGCCCAACATTTGGTAGGTGGTGGAAAAGTCTGAGTCTATCTCATAGAGTTAGGGCCATCCAGAGGTCTCATGGTCGTAAGAGTCTAGCACTGTGATGAGTGTCGCGACTAGAGGTCTGGTCATTTTATACTTGATGTTGAGGTGGAATTGTTGCAAGTACATGGACCACTTTTGATGGCGGACATTCTGCAATTTTCCTTATGTTTGCATGAACTATAGTGGCTTATGATCAATGTGGATGACTGTCTCCTTCCCAAGAATGTAATGTCTCCACTAGCGGCAGACTTGCATAATGGAGTACATTTATTTGTCGTAAGTAGGGTACTTACGGACAACATAAGATAGTGTCTCACTATGATAGGCCATGGGGTGGCCATGTTGAGTGAGAATGGCACCCACAACATAGTCTGAAGCATCTGTCTTGATCTCAAAGGGTTGTTGCAGGTCTGATAGTGAAGGTATTGGGTTTGAGCACAAGCGCTACTTCAACTCAACGAATGCTTGTTTTTGGGATAAGCCCCACACAAATTTCGCCTTACCACCACCCCCGGTTACTTAGCTGAGGGCCCATGCAATACGAGAGAATCCCAACACGAACCTGTCGTAGAAATTGGCAAGGCCCAAGAAGCTTCGAAGCTTAGTGAGTGTGGTTGGGGTTGGTTAGTCACAGATGACTTGGATTTTGGCTGGATCCACACGTACGCCATGTTGATCTACAATGTAGCCTAGGTAATGAACCTTGTCCATATCGAAGGAGAATTTTTCCAAGTTGGCGTAGAGCTAGTTCTTCCGCAGGGTGTACAAAACCTACTGAATATGTTGCAAGTGTTCTGCCCAAGTCTTGTTGTAAATGAGGATGTCATATAGATACACCACTACAAAGGTATTGTTGAATGGTTGTAGGATATCGTCCATGATCCTCATGAAAGTGGCTAGAGCATTTGTCAAACCAAAGGGCATGACAAACCATTCAAAAATACCTTCCTTTGACTTGAAGGTGATCTTCCATACATCTGTATGTTCTATCGAGACCTGGTGGTAGACAGACTTCAAATCAATGTTATTAAAGCATTCGGACACTATGATTTTATCAAGGAGGTTGTTGATTCAGGGAATTAGGTACCGGTTTCTGACTGTGATTTTATTCAGAGCCCGATATTCAATGCAGAGCCTCCAGGTTCCATATTTCTTTTGTACCAACATGTTTGGGCTCCCGCAAGGTGATGAGATGGGATGGATGTTCTCCTTATGGAGTAGTTCTTGGATGTGTCACTTGATCTCCTCATTCTCTAATAGAGAGTGGCGGTAGACTATCCCATTGGGCAGCGGTGCAATGGGTCAGATCGATGGGGTGCTTAACCTGACAGTGCAGAGGTACCCCGGTAGGTGAGGAAAATATATCTAAGTATTCTTCCACGACCTTATCCACTTTATTCTTCTGTGTGGAGAGGTCGACCGCGGAGACCCTGGATGTGGTTGCCATCTTTCACTCATTCTAAGAGCGAATCATGAAGAAGACAAACTTCCCTGTCTGAGAGATGACCTTTATGCATTTCTTGGCATAGATCAAGGAAATAACATTGGGTAGGACTGCCTCGGGTATCCTGTAAAATTTCTTGTTCAAAGTAATAATAACACTATGAGGCCTATAATCATATACAGCATGGCATTTCCATAAATATCATTTCCCCAAAATAACATTGCAAACTTCGAGAGGGGAAACATCACACAATACCTCATCTTTGAAGGGCTTGATGTTGTATGATAAGAGACATTGTTGGCTGACGTGGATGTCGCTTCCTTGGCAGATCCATCCGATGGTGTAGTGTTGCGGGTGCAGCATTATTGGAAAGGAGAGTTGCTTGACAACCTCTGCTGAGACAAGGTTTTTCTGGCTACCGCTACCAACGATGAAGTGCAACAGGGTACCCTTCACCCACATCTGTGAATTAAAAATGTGCTCACCATCCTTTGGCTCGTCTGGTTCATCGAGTTGGAGCTTGGTGGTAGAAATGGTAGCACTGGGTTCTGTGTCTATGATCTATTTCCCCCTTTCTTATTCTGACTCAGAGTCAGAACCCGCATCTGATTCAGAGGATTTCACCTCAGCCACCAGCAACTGCTTCGAGCGAAAATCAACAGTGTTATGCCAGGGGATCTTATGGAAGTCACACCACTTCCCAGTATCTTTCTTTGCCTTTCCAGTGGCCTGATTTGGTTGTCCTGAGGTTTTCCATCTTTGCTTTGTCCTTTGTTCTTCAAGTTGGGGCCGCCCTTTCCTGTCTTTTGTTTTGAGGCATTCCCAGGCCCAAATTGCCGAATCTTTTGTTTGAGCTTCTACTCGATTTTGACGGCATATCGGTAGGCCGCGCTAAAGGATGAGATGTCCAGAAACTCCATTTCAGCATAGATGTATCTATGCATATCATCACAACACTTGGGCACCAAATGAAACTCATAATATTTGATACCCAGCTTGGTGCACAAGGTATGGAAGATACTTATGAACTCGGGCACCGCTTGGTCTCTTTCCTACTACAGTGTGGTCCATTTTGTGTACAAGTTGTCATAAATTCCAATAGGGTAGTATTGTTCCTTAATAGCATCCCTAGAGGACTCCCAGGTGACTACAACAATAAATAATGAGGGTTCCTCTATTTCCTTTTGCTCACAGAAAGTTTCCCACCAATATTTGACATGGGGGGCGGCTTTGAGTTGCGCAAAAGTAATCTTTTCTCTATTCGAGAAGTTATGGATAGAGAAATACCCTTCTAGTAGATTCAACCATTTGTTTACTGCATATGTGTCTATCTGACCTTCAAATATAGGAATATCGAAGTTGATTTGTACCTTGAAGTGGGTGGCGCCTCCGTTTGAGGAAGATGTGTCGCATGTTGGTAGCCGCCAAAGAATTTGTGCAAAACTATCCATCATCGCATTCCTCTGTTGTGTGAGGGATTCCTCAAGAAACATTTTGAAGGGATCTCATGTCCCATCATCTTTCTTTTCTTATACCATAAGAGGTCGTTTGGGCATGCAAGAGATTTTTTCCTCAATATAAACAAGCTCGAGACCCAATTCTTTGTACCCTGACCTTGTTGGGGACATGCATTAAGAATGACAAGGAGAAGACCTCTATGATACCACCTATCCAGAATATATTTGCAGAATGAAATGAATACAGATTATTATCAAAATATGCTTAACACAAAATAACAGATGTACAGTAAAACCGGTTTCTATTCAATAAGGAAATAAGCTAAAACTATAAAATGTAGCAAAAACAAGCTTGCTAGAATGGTGGCGGCTTATCTCTAAGAAGAGATGTGACATTTGCACTCATTCGCAATAATATTATTACAATGAGGATTTGAAGGCCTTTTTACAATAAACAGGAATTTCAAAAACCCTAGACATCCAAAAAACCTAACCCTAGGAGATGAAGCGCCAAAAGTCATGTGGGCCCTGTTTGGGTAAGTTAGTACATCAACTTCTCGAGGCCGTAAAATTTTCATACGATCTTTGTTTTAGGCGCACGATATCCCATTGTAAAGGTATATCCAAGGAGTACACATTTTGTTGCTATATGTCAAAGTTTTTTTAAGTTGTGGAGAGCCCTAAAAAATGTTGTTTAGGGCCTTAAAGTGGCCCCCCAAATTAAGGACCCAAAAACTAGGGAAGAAACTACCAAACTGGACAACTGCCAAAATGAACAAGTTGGAATAGGTGGGAGGCCACCGACATCCATATATACCAATCCTCCCCCATTAGGAAGAAATGGTCTCCATTGTGTTGATTTCCCCCATCAGATGAGGAAATGTCTTCTAAATTTGGCCACGGGTGAGCCACTTGCCTTGGTGCAGGAGTTTCCCTACTTTGACAACTCGATAAATATGGATCCTTTGTTGTTGAGTGCCCTTGATCTATTTGTCCACAATATGATCACTGGATGCATGTTTTATGTATTTGGGGTTGATCTCTATTGGTGTCGGTTGTTCTACTATCTCTGAGGTGTCAAATAATGGTGGGAAATACAGTCGAAGGATATCCACGTTGAACACTGGGTGCAAGCCAAGGAAAGGAAGATTGTTGAGCTTGAAAGAATTATCACCCACAGCCTTGGTGATGGTGTACGACCCATAACGGAGTGGGAAAAGCTTTCTATGGGGTCTTGTAAGGCGCTCTTTCTGCAAGTGCAAACAAACTTTGTCACCCACCTGAAACTTATGTGGCACCAAGTCTTGATCATGGCGCTACTTGTACTTGTTATTGGACTTATGTAGGATATCCTAAACCTGTTGGCAGATGTGTTGAATCCTCTCAATGAACCAAGTGGCTTTGTCAACTTTAGTTGTAGCAAGAGATAAGTCGGTCGAGGTGAACACAAGGGGTAGTGCAACATCTATGGGACCCAATGGTTGGAATCCCAACCCCACTTGAAAGGCATTGTTGTCGATTGAGATATGCAGGGCTTAGTTGTAGTTATGTTGAAAATAGGGGAGACTCTCATCCCATGTGTGAGGGTGCTTGGAATTATACATGCGCGGGATATGCACGATCATTCAATTTACGACCTCGGTTTGTCCATCTGTCTGGGGGTGGAAGGTCGTGGATTTGGTGAGCTTGGTGTCCAGCATTGACTAGAGGCTTGACCAAAATGTGCTGAGAAATCGACTATCCTGTTCTGAGACAATGTTTTTTGGGATTCCAAAATGTACCCAGACTCATTCAAAGAAGAGCTTGGCAGTGGCCTCTAGCATGATTCTCTTCTTGCAGGCAGCCAAAATGCCCATCTTAGAAAAGCGATCCACAACCACAAAAACACAGTCATTACCTCACTTGGTGGATGGGAGGCCTGACATGTAATCCATTGAGATGGATTCCCATAGCCTGTCAGGCGTAGCCGGAGGGGTGTACAGGCCCTATTTCTTAGTGGTCGGTTTGACAATCACGTAGGCAGTGCAGGACCTAATATACTTGTTGACCTCCTATCGAAGTTTCGGCCAGTAGAAATGTTTCTCCAACATTTCCATTGTATTTTCGATGTCAAAGTGTCCTGCCACCCAACTGTAGTGGGATTTCAAGATCACTTTCGCTCACTCGCTTGATGGAACGCATATATGATCTAGATGACACAACATCCCATCCTAAAGATGGAAATTAGTGTAAACTGAGTTTGATCCCAACATTTGGTAGGTGGTGGCGAAGTTCGATTCTCTATCATAGATTTGGGGCCATCCAAATGTCTCATGGCCGCAAGAGTCTAGCACCGTGGTGAGTGCCGCAACTAGAGGTCTGTTGAGGCAATTAGTGACATGGTTGGTTCTTCCCATTTAATACTTGATGTTGAGGTGGAATTGTTTCAGTATGTGGACCACTTCTTATGGTGGTCATTCTACAATTTTCTTTGTGTCTGCATGAACTCCAATGGCTTATGATCAATGTGGATGACTGTCTCCTTCCCAAGAATGTAATGTCTCTACTGGCAACAGGATTTCAAAATGGAGTAAATTTCTTTGTCATAAGTAGGGTACTTACGGACAACATCTGATAGTGAGAATGGTGCCCACAGCATAGTCTAAAGCATATGTCTCAATTTCAAAGGGATGTTGCAGGTCCGGTAGTGAAAGTACTAGGGATAAGCACAAGTGTTTCTTCAAATCATTGAATGCTTGTTGTTGGGACTGGCCCCACACAAATTTTTCCTTACCACCACCCCTAGTTACTTGGTTGAGGGCCCATGCAATATGGGAGAATCCCAACACGAACCTGCGGTAGAAATTGGCAAGGCCCAAGAAGCTCTGAAGCTCAGTGAGTGTGGTTACGGATGTCCAATCATGGATGACCTGGATTTTGGTTGGATACACATGTACGCCATGTTGATCAACGATGTATCCTAGGTAATGAACCATGTCCATGTCGAAGGAGAATTTTTCTAGTTGATGTAGAGTTGGTGCTTCCGCAAGGTGTGCAGAACCTGTTGAATATGTTGCAAGTGTTCTTCCCAAGTTTTGTTGTAAATGAGGATGTCATCTAGATACACCACTACAAAATTATTGGTGAATGGTCATAGGATATCATCCATCATCCTCATAAAAGTGGTTGGAGCATTTTTCAAACCAAAGGGCATGAACAACCATTCAAAAAGACCTTCCTTTGACTTGAAGGTTGTCTTCCATACAACTGTCTATTCTATCGGTACCTGGTGGTAGTAAGACTTCAGATCAATCTTATTGAAGTATTTGGCCCTCGTGAGTTGATCAAGGAGGTCATTGATTTAGGGAATCAGGTATCGTTGGATTTTATTCAGGGCCTGGTAATCAATGCAGAGCCGCAAAGTTCCATCTTTCTTTTGTACTAGCAAGATTGGGCTCCTGCAAGGTGATGAGTTGGGACAGATGTGCCCCTTGTGGAGAAGTTCTTGGATCTACCACTTGATCTCCTCATTTTCTAACAGAGAGCAGCGATAAATTGTCCCATTAAGCAGCGGTGCATCGGGGGTACAATCAATGGGGTGCTTGACCTGACAGTTCAGAGGTACCCCGGTAGGTGAGGAGAATATATCTAAGTATTCTTCCATGACCTTATCCACTTTATTTTGTTGTGTAGAAAGGTTGGTCACGGAGATCCTGGATGTGGCTACGATATTTCGCTCATTCTAAGATTGAATCACAAAGAAGACAAACTTCCCTTTCTAAGAGATGAAATTTCTGCATTGCTTGGCAGAGATCAAGGAAATAGCACTAGGTGGGATTGCCTAGGGTATCATGTACAATTTATTGTTCAAAGTAATAATAACATTGTGAGGACTAGACTCATATACAACATGATGTTTCCATAAATATGGTTGACCCAAAAGAACTTTACAAACTTCGAGAAGGGAAACATCACACAATACCTCATCCTTGAAGGGCTTGATGTCGTATGACAGGTGACATTGTTGGTTGACGTGGATGTCTCTTCTTTGGAAATCCATCTGATGGTGTAGGGTTGTGGGTGCGCTATTGTCGATAGAGAGAGTCGCTTGACACAATATGTTGAGATGAGGTTCTTCTTGCTACCGCTATCAACGATGAAGTGTAGTGGGGTACCCTTCACCTAAATTTATGAATGAAAAAGGCGCTCGCCTTCCTCTGGCTTGTCTGGTTCACCGTGTTGGATCTTGGTGGTAGCAATGGTAGCACTAGGTTCTTCATCTATGATCTATCTCCCCCTTTCTTGTTTAGAATCATAGTCGAAACCCGCATCTGATTCATAGGCTTTCACCTCAACCACCAACGACTACTTCGAGCAGCAATCAACAATTTTATGCTAGGCTCTCTTATGGAGGTCGCACCACTTCCCAGTATCTTTCTTTGTTTTTCTGGTGTCCTTCTTTGCTTGCAGCCTAGACTAGCTGTCCTGAGGCTGTCTATATTTTCTTTGTCCTTTTTCTGCTGGTTGGGGCCGCCCTTTCCTCGATTTTTCTCTCTGGAGTTCCCAGGCCCAAATTGTCACATCTTTTGTTTGAGCTTCTACTCGATTTTGATGGCATATCGGTAGTTCTCGCCCAAGGATGACCTGTCCATAAACTCCATTTCAGCCTGGATGTATCTATGTAGACTGCCTCAATACTTGAGCACCAAATGTCACTCGAAATCTTTGATACCCAGCTTGGTGCGTAGGGTATGGAAGATATTTGTGAACTCAAGCACCGCTTGGTCTCTTTCCTGCCGTAGCGTGGTCAATTTTGTGTACAGGTCGTCATAACTTCCAACAGGGTAGTATTTTTCCTTAATAGCATTCCTGAAGGACTCCCATGTGGGTGCAACTATAAATAATGAGGGTTCCTCTATTTCCTTTTTCTCACAGAAATTTTCCCACCAATATTTTACATGGGAGACGGCTTTGAGGAGTGAAAAATTAATCTTTTCTCTATTTGAGAAGTTATGGATAGAGAAATACCCTTCTAGCATATTCAACCATTTGTCTACCACATATGTGTCTATCTGACCTTCAAATATAGGAATATCAAAGTTGATTTGTAACTTGAAGGGGGTCACACCTCCGTTTGAGGAAGATGTGTCGCCTGGTGGTAGTCGCCGAAGGATTTGCACAAAACTATCCATCATCGCGTTCCTTTGTTGTGTGAGGGATTCCTTGAGCAACATTTTGAAGGGATATCCTGCCCCGTTGTCTTTATTTTCTTCTGCCATGAGAGGTTGTTTAGGTGTGCAAGATATTTTGTCCTCAATAGAAACAACCTCGAGACCAAATTCTTTGTACCCTGACCTTGTTGGGGACATGCATTTAGAACGACAAGGAGTAGACTGCTCTAATACCACTGATCCAGAATATATTTTTAGAATGAAATGAATACAAATCATTATCAAAATATGCTTAACACAGAATAACATATATACAATAAAATTGATTTCTATTCAATAAGGAAATAAGTTGAAACTGTAAAATGAACTGGAAACAAGCTTGCTAGAATGGTGGTGGCTTATCTCTAAGAAGAGATGAGACGGATGCGCTCATTCACAAGAATATTATTACAATAAGGCTCTGAAGTCCATTTTACAATAAACAGGAATGCCAAAAAACCTAGACATCCAAAAAACCTAACCCTAGGAGATGAAGCGCCAAAAGTCATGTGGACCCCGTTTGGGTAAGTTAGTACATCAACTTCCTGGGATCATAACTTTTGCATACGATCTATGTTTTAGGCACATGATATCCCATTGGAAAGTTTTATCCGAGTAATACACATTTTGTTGCTATCTATCAAAGGTCGTTATAACTGTGGTGAGCCCTAAAAAACGTTGTTTAGGGCCTCAAAACGGCCCCGCAAGTCAAGGACCCAAAAATTAGGGGAAAAAACTGCCAAACTGGAAAACTGCCAAAATTAGTGAGTTGGAATAGGTGGGAGGCCACCAACATCCATCTAGATCAATGTAACTAGAAATATTTCCTCACTCACAACAACCATGCTTCTGAATCTTCTCCTTTCTTGTTCTCTCCATCAAAATATGGTAGTTTGATTTTCCTCAGCTCCCCTTGCAAGCTATATGATCCATGTCTCCTTCTTTGATGCATGAAAGGAGACATACTTGGGCTACTTGCTGACCTTGAACATGCATATTATCTTCTGATCAAGTGCCCTAGGGGATGATGATGTTGATTCTTGTTAATACTCCTTGACTATCTAGATCCTTCATAATCATCTTTGCTATAATGAGATCTAGATGTTTCTACTTGCTTGGCATTAGCTTCTTTCTTTGTGCCCAAATATTTGTTGACTTGATTCTATATCTATTGTCCCTTGACCAAGTTTTGGAGAACTTGGGTCACATTTGACCGATTTTGGGACTTCGACAGTCTAGTTGAAGGCGGAGTGCAAGGCAAAGTGGAGATCGCGAGATCTCAGCCCCTTCTTAGGGAATTTTGGGGTTTAGGGTTTATGTAACAGGTCTGGGATGTCGTCCCATGGGTTTACCCATGTTTAGTCCACATTTTTAATGTATAAATAGATATCTAGGCGATGTAGGAAAGGCGAAGATGCTAAGTGCTAGAGTTTGACCTATGTGATTGAAAAGGCTTTGTGCAGAGGTAAGTGCAATTGATTGTAAGAAGCTTGTGTGCAGATTGTAAGAGGGATTTGTGCTAAAACCTACCTCGGGGAAGGAGGATCTAGAAAGTTGCGCTCAGTTCTCCTATCCTATGCAGAGTAAGTTCTTGTGGCTCTGTGATTGTAGAAGATTGAGAGAAGATAATAAAGAAGAGAAGAGTTGGTGGACGTAGCCCCACACTGGGGTGAACCACGTATATCATGTCTTGTGATTGCTTTGTGCATTATAGTTGTTGATTTAATGTATGCTTAGTGTAATGATATATGTTATATGCATCTGATATTCTAGCGTAGTGCTTAGTAATGTGAATGAATGCTAGATCTAATCTATTTCTATGTGTTAAGTTTGGATGTATTAGATCTTGTGGAATGTTGCATTGTTTTGTAATTAGGATTTGGATCTGCGATGTAAATAAAGGTTAATGACTACTAAGTGCTCTGTTAAGGTATTGTAATCACAGATCTATGTCCCAGCTAGGCTGCAGACATCTGAGTCCTGCAACCACCCCTGCTTCTACCTCGGGTGAGACTTCATCTGCTTCGCAGGTGTTTTCAAAAGGGTCGGTAGTTAGGGTTTTGTTGGTGTGTTGTTGAAACGTTGAACCCTGGGTCTACCCCTATGCCAACAAATGGTATCGTTGTCGGGAACTAAAACTGTCATTGTTGGGAACTGAAGAAAAGAGAAAGCTCTATGCGTAGATCTCCTGCCCTACTGTGCAGTATTCTACTTGACTTGTGAAGCTCTGTGCTAAGAAGAGAAGTTTGATCTGAGGAAAAGAGGTAAGATATTAAAGCTTTGTGCTCTGAGAAAGGTAAGATAAGTGAAAATTTTTATTTCGAAAGAATGGATCTTGGTATGTTTACTAGATTTTCTCCTAATCTGAAAACTAGGGTACAGCTAGAAGAAAGAATATTTGATATGAATATATCTCATAGAAATAATTAAATATATGTTATTCCTATACATAGAAAGAATTGTTGGACTAACAAATGGATGCAGGATCCTAGAAACAATTTTTTTCAGAGCCACCACTGTGATCCCAGTGCGCAGTACAGGAAAGGTTGGGGATTGTTCAAGAAAAAGAGAGGGTTAACTCTTTGTTATAGTTGCAGAAGACCAGGACACCTTGCTAAGGAATGCCCAGGTAGAGGTCCTATTTGCCTTTGTCGTAAGGCTACTGGACATGAAGTTTTGGATTTCCCTACAATGATTGCTAAAGTTGAAAGGAGGAATATGAGACAAGAAAACTATGAGACAGGCCAAGAAACTAAGGATATGATAAAACCCCAGAAAGAATCAGAGACTATATTATTACAGCTGAAAGAAACCCTGAACGATCACAAAGATATCGACTTATCAGAGATCTTAAAAGAGAAGGAGTGCATAGAAGCAAGAATAGGATACCTAGACATAGACTGTGTCTTGGATGAGGAAATGCAGGTGAATATCATGATAAAAAGAACTTGGGAAATTTTGGGAAAGCCTGCTATGGTCCCTTCATTAGGAGGAATAGGATTATTTAGAGGAAATTTGATAACCCTATGTGGAAGACTTACCCAAACATCTATGAGTGCTCATGGCACTTCGACAGAAGAAGAATTTGAGATCGTTAAATTTGTTGAGAATGACGCCCCGTTTGTTATTTTGCTAGGAAAAACCTGGATTGAGAAAGATAAAATACGAAGGAAACAAGAAGAGGAGGATCTAGAATAGAAAAAGCAAGAACTAACAGATTTCATGGCTAGGAGAATATCACACTTATTGAAAGAAAAAGAGGACCATTTGAAGCTACTAAAGACCAAAGATCTGGACATCGAAGTTGAAAGAACACATGAAGACTTGAAACACTTGTTTGTACAAGAGATTAGAGCACCTACCTCAGAAAGAGAAGAAGTATTACCCTCAAACCCTATGGAAGACCCTCCACAATGTGAATTTACCATGCCAAGAGGAAATAAGAAAGATAATGGAAAGAGGAAACCAATGACTCAGATTTCAAGAAAGAAAGCTAGAAAGCTCGGCAAGAAGAAAGCACAGTTAGAAAAGTTACAGGAAGTTTCAAAGAGGACTCCGAAGAAAGAAGGTTTGGAGAACTGGAGCTTCGTCGGGATATCAGAACATTGAATATTTTCACTTCGCCACAGTGAATCAATATGACCATTGGAGGTGTCTCGACCATTAGAACGACACTCGATAATGGCGAGAAACGCAATTATTGTCGGAACGTTCTCCATTGGACCATTGGGACCATGCCATAATGGATGGAATAATATTGATTGAGTCGCTCATGCTCGTTGGTAGAGTCTGTTACGACGTTGTCTATTTATCTTGTCGATCGTTGCACCGAGAACACTTTTTCCAATTATGATTATCCGAGCCCGCAGAGAACTAGTTGCTTTCTCGGAGTGATCATTGAGACCTTGCCATCTATTTTATTACATTGAGTGTTGATTCATCGACCTGAGATATCAGATCTTGAGAGTGCATGTCGGATGAAATTAGCGTAGTAGAAAAAGTTGTCAAAAATATCCTAATAGACCTCATGGACGAGAAGGTGACGTTCGCAGGAATCTAAGCCTCGTCGACGAGAGGAGTGCAAGCATCCCCGTCAACTGCTCGTGGATATGGAACATCCCGAGATGCGACAAAGAAATTAATGAAACATCGTAATGACTTAGTGAATGCGAAGATCATCCCATCTATCCTGCCCGACTACATCCCGCCTCTGGCTGGCACAGTGAGTCGTGACAGTGTCCCGAGGGACTTTGACTACACAGTCATCACTATGTACCTCCCGACGGGGATATGCGCAGTCAGACCGCAGTTGGAGAGGATTTTGATGTTGAAGATCAATGACTATAACATAGGAGACCGCAAGATCTATGACATGCTCACACCATACAAGTATTTTACCAAGACAAAGGGGAAGAATTGGAAGATCATCCCCCAACCATGGACCATGGACATCACGAGTTCCACTATCCTGAACGTGATGAAGATACCACACTTCAGAAGACATCAGGAGGTTAACATGTGCTTTAAGCTCCTATTGTCATGCTTCCACGGTGGTTATCTGTGGTTGGACAGGCATATCACCATCGATCTGGCACTGATCCATAGGATCACCGGACTAAGCATGCAAGGACTAGACCCATAATAATTTTATCTAGGAAAGGCTGTAGAGCACGCCGTGGAAAAGAGAATCAAAGATAGCTATGGAAATGTAGAAAAAGGGAAGTGGGGCTACAAGGTAGCCTCCATCCAGAATGGCACAGTGTGCCTAGCCTTCCAGTTTATTGTTGGTAAGCTAGTAAGGAAGAACAGACCCACGCAGGTCATGGGGTTTGTTGTCGACCTCGCAGGAAAATGCATGGAAGGGCTACAAATGAACTAGGTGAACTTCCTCATCAACCAGTTAGAGAAAGATTGTCGTGAAGCTAGGGATCAGGGCTATGAGTTCCATTTTAGTTGGTTGTTGATCCTCGTCACCTTCATTGCTTGGGAGATGCCGGAAGATGTGACATTCACTGAGATTTAGCCATTAGAACCCTTAGTTGTGAAGTTCACCATGCTTTGGTATTCGAGCGACATGGCTAAACATTGGCAGTCAAATGCGGTGTTCCACACCTATTACCTGCAGTTGAAGAGGGATATTAAGTCTTCCTCTCGCATGATACCAAATACCATGCACAGGTTCAAACCATTTTTGAAGTTCCACGCAGATAGACATTTTATTTATATCATTGCACGAGGAGATGAACATAAATCAGAGCTCCAATCTTACTACAAGCTCACTAAGGAGGACATGGAAGAAATAACTAAGGAGTGGCCCGCAGAGGTCCTTGTACTAGTTGACTAAGCAGAACTGTCTGATCCCGACCTAATCAGAAGTCCTATGGTCACTCACGAAGAGTATGATACACCCAGTAGTAGCAGAAGGAAGAAAAAGGAAGAGGTATAGAAGCTGAACAACGCATCAAAAGAGACTGCTTCAGACTCACCTGGAGGGGAAGGTGATGATGAAGTAGACAAAGAAGAAGACAAAGGAGAAGAAGATGAGAAGAAACAAGGTGAAGTAACATCGCCTAGGGACCCTCTTGACGAAGCTGAGACCTACAAGAAAAGAAAGGTTTCCCCCACGAAACCTACATCGTGGAAGAAGTCCAAAGCTACTAAACCACAGATGCATATTGTCGTCACGATGGATGACATAGATTTAATCATCGTCGTTGTCTCAAATACCTCAGAAGATATCTTACAGCGTAATGAATCCAAGCAAGAGACCATGTATGAAAGAATTGAAGCAGAGCTAAAAGGGGTACAACAAGCCCTCCACTCCATCTGTACAGTGTCTACTGCACCCCTATCATCCGAAGGAACAGATTTGGGAGATGAACCTGCCCAGTAGATGCGACCGAAGCTCGCCTTCGTTGTGTCCAGGGGGGAAACGAATAGGGAACAGAGGCCTTAAAGTAAGCAAAATAGGAAGCCAGAGAACAATGTCAGGTTGCGCAACAGAAAAAAGATGACATCTAAGACAACTTTGTAGAGGATAGAGCGCATATCCAAAAGGAGAAGGAACAGTTGCCCACAGAGCATATTGGAGTTAAAGAAGTAGTCATTAGAGAACTTCGCTCTGTGAAGGACTTAGAACAGATGGAAGAAGACCCAGTAGAAAGACAAGTAGGGAATATTATCAAATCCATTCAGCAGCTCCAATAGAGGATAGTCGAACTGGAGTTACAAGCAGTGCCAAGTACTCCACAGGAAGTGCGAGATCTAAGAGAAGAAACTACAAGGAGTGAAGTTGAGAGAATCAAGGCATTATCCTTGGAATGCAAACAACTTAGCATTCAAATTACGCAGACCTATGAGCACCTTGCAGAGAACCTTGAGCTCAGGAAACTGGAGTCACAGCTCTAGGAGGCAAAACAGCAAGCAGTAATAGTGAAAGCATAGTTGAAGCTACTATAACCAGTTGAGAGGATGAAAAGATCCAAGGAACAACACATGGTTCAACAGCAGGCCCATGCCATTCAAAGTAAGGTCATGGAAGTAACCCAGCGAATCCAACCATTGCAGGATGCAGCTTGCATAATTTTTGAGGATATTGAAGGACAAGGTGCACAGCTAGAGCAAGTAGTCAACTCGTTTGAACAATGACTGGAAGGACCTGTGACAGAGAAGGTTATTCAAGAATTCACCGAGTAGGAGGCTTTGGTGAAGCAACAGGTTAAAGTAGCTCAAGACAAGCTCGAGGCATTTGAGGATGAGTTACCAAGATCAGAGTGACTCGGGATGAGACACAGGTGAGTGTTAGGGGCATGTTGGCCCTTGACCAAGTTTTGGAGAACTTGGGTCACGTTTGACCGATTTTGGGACTTCAATAGGCTGGTCGAAGGCAAAGCACAAGGCAAAGTGGATATCGCAGGATCTCGACCCCTTCTTAGGGCATTTTTGGGTTTAGGGTTTATGTAACGGGTATGGGATGTCGGCCCATGGGTTTATCCGTGTTTAGGCCCCATTTTTAATGTATAAATAGATATCTAGTTGATGTAGGAAAGGCAAAGATGCTAAGTGCTAGAGTTTGACCGATGTGATTGAAAAGGATTTGTGCAGATCTAAGTGCAAGTGATTGTAAGAATCTTGTGTGCAAATTGTAAGAGGGATTTGTGCTAAAACCTAGCTCGGGGAAGGAGGATATAGCGAGGTGCGCACAGATCTTCTGTCCTATGCGGAGTAGGTTCTTGTGGCTCTGTGCTTGTAGAAGATTGATATAAGATAATAATGAGGAGAAGAGTTGGTGGACGTAGCCCCACACTGGGGTGTGTTATCACTCTGTAAATCTATTTGGATGATAAATAGACGATGAAGGTAACTTTTTCAACCATCTTTGAGACCTGAAACTAGCCTTTCGAATCTAGAGAGGGCTCCCTCAAAAATGACACGATCTTCGCGCAGGATATGACTTTGAAAACAATAGCTATATTTGACACCCATGGTAAAATGGTTTCTGGTTATATTGGCGCAGAAAAGTAAAACTTGGGCTATGAAGTCGGTCTGAGGAAGAGGCAGAACAAATGAATCAGTGACTGGATTCAAGAGGAAAAGGCTAGGTGAGTGTCAGCCTTTAGTGTTAATCTTAAAGTGTGGCAGGAGAAAAACAGAGGGAGTGAACTCAAGAGTGTCGTTGTGGACGAATTCGGAGTTAGCTCGAGAAGAAAATGCTTTGTCTAAGTGGCGCGAACAAGGGGTGCAGTACAGCGAATCCGCAGGTTCAAAAATTCGTTCCAAAATAAACAATTTGAGATATGAAATTAAAGATAACAGGAAAGAATATATGCAGACAAAGAAACACAATACATCCAACTATCGCAACTAGAATCTTTACATCAAAACACAGGACCTTTGCATTAAGTTTCAGTCAAAAAACACTCAGACTTCTTACAATAGCATTTGTTTCTTAAAATTGCCAACCAACCCTGTTTACATAAAAATGATCCCCTTATATAGAAATATAATGACACCCTTGGTTGTTAGGGTTGAGCTACTCTCTCCTGGAATCATGGATGTGTTTTCTTTGAAAGAGAACAATAACTTCAACGGATTAACTAAAAATAGAAAACCTGACTTTACCAAATCATAATCGTAACTGAAATATTCTTTACAGTCATTGATCATGATCCAAATTCAACAATATGGTTGTGATGAGCCATCATTTTCACTGTTGGACACTCTGTCATCCCTGCACAGCAATTCTGCGACGCAACAGTAACCTACAACAAAAACGCAGCAGAATGCACAGTAAACTCGTAAACTAGGAGTTAAATATGACATTGTATATCAGTGATAAAAATCTATTTTTAGAAACTGAGAGAGGTTTTTGTATTTAAGATCGTTATAAATAAAAACCTCTCTCAGTTTCTTGAAATGCATCTCCCACTGGCCGAAATACGTGTCACAAAAACATGTCTCGGACAGGAAATCATGAAAACTGAAAAATAGGGCTCAAAGATTCCTTCAAAACTCCCAATCCATGACACATTTTACAAATCTAAGAGAGGTTTTTATTATTTGGTTTGTCCTCGACAAAAATCTCTCGGGGATTTTTCAAATTCCTCTCCAATTTGTCATAAATTGATCTTGAAGTTGACCACTAAACCAATCATTTGCGCAATGCGACCTGTAGCCTGTGCGTAGGAAAATCCACTGCATGACAACATCCTATGTGTGACAGCCCACTACACGACAAAATCCACTACGTGAAAAAATCCTATGCAAGACAAACTTCTTTGCGTGGCAGCATCCTATGCGTGACGAAATCCACTGCGCGACAACATTCTATGCACAACAAACTTCTTTGCGCGACAACATCCTCTGAGCGACAACATCCTCTGAGTGACGACATCCTTAGTGCACTGCGCAGTGAATTTTGCAGTGCACAATGAATTTTGTAGTGTGCAATGGAAAATTGAAATGGGAGTAAATAAATGATAAGCTTCCTTTTGAAAATGGTCCTTGGAGATGTTAGATGATGTCAGGCATAAAAACAACATGGGTGCTGAGAGGCATGACTTTGCAAATTGTTGACAAACCTCTAACCTTAGCCATGAAAATCATGGTCCTAACAGTTTGCTCCAACAGGGATGTTATCCTCCCTGTGAGGTAGCAAAGAACAGTAGACCAAGTGCCAATCCATTTGGCTTCTCCCAAACTCAACTTTTCAACTGTAACTTGTAACCTGCATCCGCTGAAAACCCAAAATTGTATATGCTCCAAACTAAAATCTGAAACTAAGATGAAAAAGAAAACTGCAGATTGCTAAAAGAAATGTTCTTAGTACCGAGCTTATTCGCACTCCTACCTACCCTAACTGCTGAAAAAGATGTCAATCAAGTGAAATCAAACTGCCAATGCAACCATGCAAGCACTTTATCCACCTTTTGCTTTATTTGTACATGCTTTCTCCAAAACTTGTTTACTGTTAATTCATTCAAAAATTTATCTATAAATTCCAATATCAAAAAATTAAAAACATTGGGGTTGTTTACTGCCTCCAACAAAACTACAAATGGATCCTCCAAAACATGCATAAAACAACAATCATGTTTCACCCCTTCCACTGCATCCTTGTTTTCATGTAATTCAACCTGTTGATTACCCAAAAAAGGCTTAAGAATATGTGGAGACTACTGGAAATAACAATCTTCTGAATCAGAAGAGAGTGTTGGTTGAAATGAAACCCCTAGTGGCAAGCAATCCATATCTAACACTGATGTTGATTTACCATCATATTTATTTCCACGCTGGTAGTTGTTGTAAATCTGAACTGAAACAACTTTCCATGTAATCAACAAAAGGGTCATTAAAAGTATGATAAGGTTGTTGGTCCTCTTCAATGATAACAATTTTCTCATGTAAAACAATGTCACTGTGAATGCAATCAAACTTCATTGCTTCCTATGTTATCTCATGATTTACTTTCAACAATTCAAAGGAAGAAAAACATAATGGAAGGCAATTTTCATTTGCAAGTCCATTGTTTTCTTGATATTCAACATCATGCTTGGAGGATTTATGATTTGGAACATTACAAATATTTTTCTTCAGCAATTCAAAAGAATCAAAACACAATGGCAAGGTTCTTTCACATGATTCAAAACCTTCTTCATTTTCTTCTGTGTAACTGTGATATGTAGGTTGATTGATCTCATTACACTGTTGAAAATGAACATTTTTTTATAGAGAACATGCAGGTGGTTTTTCTATGAATTCAACATCATAATCATCATCATATTTATCATATAAAGACAAATCTGCAATGTCATCTAACAGGAAAAATCTTGGTACATCAACCTGCTCTTCAACAAGCTGATTTAAAAATTCATTTTCTTGACTGTCTACAAATGAATACATAAAAAAAATCAATCTCATGCTTATCATGGAATGGATCAGAATCTAAATTAGCACCTTCTTTTTCAATAAGAGGAAAATAATCCTATGCAAAATCATCATCATTTAAAGCTTCAAGAGGACATATGAAATTATTGACCCTCTTCTCAAGATTCAAATCAATTGTTCTTTGTTCATATTAATTGTCATGCTCTTTAGCATCCAACTCCTCATTTCGAATCTATTTACATGCTTGAATATTTCCTTCAACTTCCTGAGCATTGTTGAACATCTGCTGCAAAGACATAGACTTACTCTCCATCAAAAGAAAAGATAAGTCTAGTTGAAAGGTTGTTACATAATGGAGCATGGCAGCAACTTCGGGAGGTTAGATTTCTTTAGGAAGTTTATAATAAAGACTAGCAAACCTCCTACTGAAATTTGAGATAGTTTCATCTTTCATTCTTCTCATGGTATAAAAAACTGAAAGGAGTAGATCCCATGACTTTTTCTCACCCCAAAACCTACAGAAAGCTTCCTTTAGTTCATCCCACGAGCCAATCGACTAAGGCTGCAAATGTATGAACCATGCTTTGGCATCTCCTTGTAAGGACTGAGAAAAGGACCTCATAGACACATCATCATGTTTGATCTCAAAAAGTTCTATGAAATGCTCAAATACTTGAATATGTTTTTCAGCTGATTGTCCATCAAGCTCTCCATCGAACCTAGGAAGATACTTATAATGTTTCATAGGAAATTCATGAAGGATGGAAGGAAATTTAAGAGGAGTGTATCTTTCTTGAATCTTGGAGGGTGTAGGATTAAGAACAGAAGGTACAAGCTTAGCTTTGGTTTCATTAAGCTCAAAAGAGTGATAATGAACATCATATGGCTCAAAGGAAGGAGCTTGGTGAATATCTGTTATACAAGAAGGAGGTATACCTATAGTTTGCAATGAAGGATACACAAGGGTAGATCTATGGGGTTCATTTGAACACAGTAAGTGAAGAAATATTCTTTTGAAAAACTCAGGAAAGGACAAGAAGATATTGATAACACAAAAAATTACTTCTTGAACTAAACTTAGGCTCAAGTACCTTATTTTCCCATACTGCTCTTCCATATCTCTGTCAACAGGTCTCATTCTCTAGTGGAGTCTTTGAATTGCATTTGAAGCTTGATACGAGTCGCCATGAAAAATTTAGCTCTAGATTCTTCTGCCAGTGGAATCACCTTCAACTAATATTCTGATGTGTGGAGTCACCAGAGCAGAAATACAGCCAATATGTGCCTAAGTGTTTGCTTCTCTTAGACCTTAGAACTAAAACAATGTCGTTCTTCCCAGGGAAAATTTTCAAATTCATCCATGGCAACAGCGCCAGAATGTTAGCACTTCGTAAATCTATTTGGCTAATAAATAGATGACGAAGGTAACTTTTTCAATCAACTTTGAGACCCGAAACTAGCCTTTCGGATCTGGAGAGGGCTCTCTCAGAAATGGCACGGTCTCCACGCAGGATATGACTTTGAAAAAAATGGCTAGATTTGACACCTATGGTAAAATGGTTTCTGGTTATATTGGCACAGAAATGTAAAACTTGGGCTATGGGGTCAGTCTGAGGAAGAGACAGAACAAATGACTCAGTGACTGGATTCGAGAGGAAAACGCTAGGTGAGTGACAGCCTTCAGTTTTAATCGTAAATTTTGGCGGAAGAAAAATAGAGGGAGTGAACTCAAGAGTGTCACGGTGGACGAATTCAAAGTTAGCTCGAGAAGAAAATGCTTTGTCTAAGTGGCACGAATAAGGGGCGCAGTACAGCGAATCCGCATGTTCAAAAATTCGTTCCAAAATAGACGATTTGAGATATGAAATTAAAGATAACAAGAACGAACATACGCAGAGAAAGAAACACAATACATCCAACTATCGCAACTAGAACCTTTACATCAAAACACAGGACCTTTGCATTAAGTTTCAGTCAAAAAACACTCATACTTCTTACAATAGTATTTGTTTCTTAAAACTGCCAACCAACCCTGTTTACATAAAAATGATCCCCTTATATAGAAATCTAATGTCACCCTTGGATGTTAGGGTCAAGCTACTCTCTCCTGGAATCATGGATCCATTTTCTTTGAAAGAGAACAATAACTTCAACAGATTCACTAAAAATAGAAAACCCAACTTTGCCAAATCATAATCGTAACCGAAATATTCTTTACAGTCATTGATCATGATCCAAATTCGACCATATGGTTGTGATGAGCCATCATTTGCACTGTTGGACACTCTGTCATCCCTGCACAGTAGGGATGATTTTAAGGATGGAAATTTATTTTAAAATGTAGAAACATTAGCGAATCTTACTAATCCTTCATATACCAACTATAAATGTCTAGTGATATTTTTGTAAAAATATTCAAATTTATAAGGATTTTATATAGTTTGTATAAATTTTTGGCGATTTTTGAGGTAAAATAATTTTATCCTATAAAATTTGGGCGAATCATTTTTAGAATAGCGAATCTTTTTTTGGGAAAAACCATGGAAAATTAGCCCATGAGAGAAATTTAGCCCCTAAAATCATCCATGTTGCACAGCAAGTTTGCTACGCAACAGTAACCTAAAGCAAAAACGCAGCAGAATGCACAGCAAACTTGTAAACTAGGAGTTAAAGATGACATCGTATATCACTGATAAAAACCTATTTTTAGAAACTGAGAGATTTTTTTGTATTTAAGATCGTTAAAAAGAAAAACCTCTCTCGACTTCTTGAAATTCATCTCCAAATAGCCGTAATATGTGTCTCAAAAACATGTCTCGGACAGGAAATCACGAAAACTGAAAAATAGGGCTCAAATATTCCTTCGAATATCCCAATCTGTGACACATTTTACAAATCTAAGAGAGGTTTTTATTATTTGGTTTGTCCTCAACAAAAACCTCTTGAGGATTTTCAAAATTACTCTCTAGTTGGTCAGACATTGATCTTGAAGCTAACCACTAAACCAATAATTTGCGCAGTGCGACCTGTAGCATGTGTGCAGGAAAATCCATTGCGCGACAACATCCTATGTGCGACAACCCACTGCGCGATGAAATTCACTACGCGACAGCATCCTAGACGAAATCCACTGCTCGACAACATTCTATGCGCGACAACATCCTCTGCGCGACAACATCCTCTACGTGACGACATCCTTTGCGCACTGCGCAGTGAATTTTGCAGTGCGCAATGAAATTTGCAACGCGCAGTTGAAAATTGAAATGGGAATAAATAAATGATAAGATTCCTTTTGAAAATGGCCCTTGGATATGTTAGATGATTTCAGGCATAAAAACAACATGGGTACTGACAGGCATGACTTTGCAAATTGTTGACAAACCTCTAACCTTAGCCGTTAAAATCATGGTGCTAACAGGGTGAACCACGTATATCTTGTGTTGTGGTTGCTTTGTGCATCATAGTTGTTGATTTGATGTATTCTTAGTGCAATGATATATGTTAGATGCATCTGATATTATAGCTTATTGCTTAGTAATGTGAATGAATGCTAGATCTGATCTATTTCTATGTGCTAAGTGTTGGATGTATTAGATCTTGTGGAATATTGCATTGTTCTGTAATTAGGATTTGGATCTGCGATGTAAATAAGGGTTAATTGCTAATGAATGTTGACTACTAAGTGCTATGTTAAGGTATTGTAATCATGGATTTGTGTCCCATCTAGGTTGCAGACATCTGAGTCTTGCAACCACCCTTTCTTCTACCTCGTGTGAGACTTCATCTACTTCGCAAGTGTTGTCAAAAGGGTTGGTAGTTAGGGTTGTGTTAGTGCATTGCTGAAGCGTTGAACCATGGGTCTGCCCCTGTGCCAACAATATGATATTCAATATTTTTAGTATCTCCTCCCGAGCTTTCATGATCTTTTTATTATCAGGCCTATATCCCTACACTTCTCTTTGTAGGCTTGTCATAGTTACAAGCTCCTGCCTATCTCTTCTTCCATTAGACTCGGTCTTGGCATTTACCATTCTAACATGTAGACCCATGATCTCTTCTTCATGGATGTAAGACCCTCGTGCATCCTCTATATATATAGTTCTCATATAGGAACTAAATTCTACTTTTCTATATCTCTAATTCTATAAGAATGTGCATGCAATAATTGTTGTTAAAATTAAGCATATTGTAAAATATGTATTAACTAGATTACAGGTTATTCTTCACATCAATTTATGAATAACACAATGCACCAAGTTATAATATGACTCCTTAAACACATTCTTCTATGCAAAAAATCTCCAATGGATGTACTCATGCCTCATTCTGAGTTATGAGCGGAAATTTACAACATTCACATGTTGCAGTTTCCACTTTCTTACTTCTATAGAATTACTTTATTACTTTTTGAGAAAATTTTAGCACGCAATTAAAAAATGTTGGGTGAATAGATGTCTTCTCATCCTCAAGACCTATCCAATGACTATTTTTCTCCAATCTGAGCTGAAAGTTATGGTCCGAAGAAGTTTTGACTGTTTTTCCCAATTTATCCTTGTATGCTACAAGTGTCTTCTTTCTCTTCCTGCACATTTTCATATACCCGGATCCCAAATATGGCTCCATGGTTGTCTTCTATGGTTCATAATATTTCCATAGACTTCTCTTGTGCCTCAAACGGACTTATGAGTAAGGAGTTATGCCCTATGGAAGTATTCGGTGCCAAAATTTCACCTTAACTGTTTCAGTTGTAACTTTCTCAAACGAGCTTTGTTTTTCACCTAGAGTCGCTCATTGAATATTTCTCTCTGAGTTCATTTATGTAAGCCACAAAGAGAGATTGTACCTTGGCACACATTTTTCCTCGTGGGTTTTGATTGCCTAAAAATGTCGTTTAGGGCCTTAAAATCACCTCGCAAGTTCATGACCTTAAAAAACCCCAAAAAATCATACAAAATTGATTGTTTTATTGTTATATCAGCCCTTAAATATGAGTCTTCGATCTCAAAATCAGGCAAGATCTCATCTGTTGATCTACCTAACTGCCAACCCAACCGTCGGACATCGACCCTTTTCATTTGGCAATTGATTGCAACACATCTATGAACGTTGACGATTTTCATTGGTGATGAAACACTCTCTCAATTCGGTTGACTCGACCATAAACCATTAGCCATTCTTGTTGACTGTCGAAAACACTTCTCCAATTCATTCAACCCAACCGTCAACCATCATCCATTTCTTTGGGCGACGTGGTATGACACGTGGATGTTGACATGGCATGACATGTCATCCTTAGGTATTAACTTGGCTAATGTGGCAAATAATGACGTGGTCTTCCATGTGGATGATGATGTGGCATGACATATCATCCCCCTCTTTTCTTCATCGACCATCATTCGTTTCTCTTGAATGACCTAAACACCTTGCTAAATCGGCCGACACCTGACCATCGTCCATCGACGATCAACGCTTTCTCTTGCTCAATCGAAACACTTCGTCGGATCGATCGACACACGGCCATCGGTTTTCGACGATTTCCATTGGAGAAAAAAACATTTCACCAAATTGACTGAACCAACTATCGGCCATAATTCATTGGCGACCGAAACACTTCACCAAATCGGTCAACCCGACCATCGGTCATTCGTGAATCCCCTTGGCCAATTCCAACACATAGAAAATTTTCTACCAAAACTTGGATGAACCTCGACCGTTGATCTCCAAGCCAAGATGATATTGATCATCGATCAGCTCCAACTCCTAAACGACCATAACTTATCTAGACCGTCAATATACTTCAACTTCCCAACTACTGAAAATGAATCTCGGACGTTGATTTGCTCGACCTTGTCAACCTATGAAAACCTTATGATTTTTTAAAATTTATCATAATGAATCTAGGTTGTTGATCTCAAGATCAAACGCGATCTCAGTCCTCTATTCACTAAACACTCCCAACTCATTTTGCGACCATTAAAATGTGAATTTTGACCTTGCAGGTCAAATCTAGCTCTGCAAACTAGCCAAATGACGCAATTAAACATCTCAGACATTTATGAGGCAACTAAATCTTGAATTTTCCCATGAATTTGGGGATTTTTCTCTAGTTCTCCACAGTTTTTCCCCCAAATTCCCTCAGATCGAAGTCTGTAACAAAAAATTTGCCAAAATTCACATTGATTCTTGGCCCATACAAGTCTAGTGTTGAACTTAAGCTCTAATACCACTCTGTAATACACTCGGCCCCCATTTGGATCACGTCACTGCTAAAATGACCCAATAAAAAATTTATGATTCTAATTCTAAATGCGGAAATAACACACAACATGACATTCTAACTCATGCAGTTATCCATACTGAATAAAAATGTAAATGCAATTACTTTAAATGTGCACAACAACAACTAAGTTCATATAATATCATTCCACCACAAATATAGATTCATATGCATCAATTCTACTCACAACAAGTAGCATTAATCAAATATAAATTAGAGTAAAATGCACAACGATATATCACCAATTACATGAATAAACACAACACATAAGAACACTTATATTATGAAAATATGCAACTTGTTGCAGAGGACGGGCATTCCTCCCAACCATAGACTTGTTGTTTTAGTTCTCAATGGCAAGTCACCACTGAGTTGGGGCTTTGAATCCACAAGAGATGGTGGTCCATAAGGCTAGCTAATGTTTCCCTCTCAATATTCAATCTCACAGCTAATTCCAGTCCACCAATTCTCTTACCCACAACTTGCAAAACCCAAGGTATAGAATCCCCCTTCACTGCTCAAAGTCCCTTGGGCCTTTACACTCCCCTCTAGGGCTTCTAGTGTTGGATCATGTTTTCATTGATGCCAATGGTTTGATTATTTGGGAGATTCTTGGATCATGTGTCATTGATGCAAATGGTTTGATTGATGTCAAGTAATTGATTGATTGATGATTGATGAACAATGTATATGCATAGTCCTTGATGAGAATGATATATGTCAAAGTGGAAACCAATTGATAAACATGGATCATTGATATGATGCATAGATGAAGATGGATCAATGAGTTGTCATTGATACATGATGATGCATAGTTTGTTTGATGAAAAGATGACTCATTATTATCTTATCATGATTGATAAGGTGCACAAATGGATGAACTCCAAAGTGGTACCCTTATGGTGAAAGCCCTCACGGGAAGACACTTTGTGGATTGAGTTATCCTAGAAGAACGATTGGAGGACCCATGCTTGTATGTGAAATAATTAGCTAAAGATCAATGAAGTTGTTGGTGAAACTATCCTAGATGGATAGTGATTATCATGCCATTTCTGGTGGTATGGGGAATGTCACATAACTCCTCACAGTTTGAGAGTTATGGCTTTACAAAGTTGGAGGACCCCCATATGTTGGCTTGAAGCCCACAATGTCAAAGAAGTCAACGTGACCTAAAAGAAGAAATCATTATTTAAATGATAAAGTAAAAGTGACAAAGTCAAGGTGGATTATTTAAATAATAAAGAGAAGTGAAAAAATCAAGAAGTAATATTTAAATGATAAAATATTGGATAAATTTCTATTTATGGAAAGTGGTTAATCCTAAAATAAGGAAAATAGGTTAAGTGACCTAGAGGATGAAAGTATAAATAAGATAGCTATGGACTCTTGCAATACATCCTTTTTGTGGATCAATGGAGAGCTTCTTGTGAATATCTTTTGGAGTATTGATGGAGAGCTTCTTGTGAGAGCTTCTTATTGGAGTGGATCTCTTGAGCATGATTGAACGTCTATTCTGATGAAGAGAGCGAGAGGAGGATCTCTGGACACATCAAAGTTTCGGCAATATCGGAGATCTTGACAGAAAAATTCTCAGAACTTCAGAAACCCTAGTTTCTGAGGTATACGCGGGTTGTCTGTGTATAGGGTTTGTATGGATTGAATGTATACGCGGGATGACTGTGTACAGGGAGCGTATAGTGGATAAAATCATGCAGATTTGTGTTTGCGTTGGTGCCAAGATCTTGGATGATGAGGCAGGTTCCAGATATGCATTCTATGTGCTCAGAGATATCACTTAGACACTGGTATGGTTACATTATTGTCTTGATGGATACTATTGTTTGATGTGTTTTGAATGCTTAGGGGATTCTTGGTATGGATTCTATGATATGGTTCAATTTGGATGATTCGGTTGATGGAGTGATTAGTACTCTTGTGATTCAGTGGTGACATGATTGCCATGGTATATTAGTTGTTTATACATGATTGAGATAGCATTCATATTGATTTTTTGTGGAGCATGAGCAAGCTATTGGAGAGATTGGATGTGTTGTGACTAGCTGGTGGTCAGATTGCACAGTCAGAGAAAGAAGAGAATGATATATTGATTGCAGAGAATCAGATTTGATCTTGAAGGACAAACCCTAATAGCTCAGAAGGTATACGCAGGTTGTTGTATACATTGACCGTGTACATACACGGGCTGTAGTGAGATAGGGCGCGTACACATGCGGGCTGCACTACTAACAGGTCCCGTACTTGTTGACATATTGATATATGTTGAGGATTGTTGCCTCATCTCAGTTGGTGTTGAGGGTGTAAGCTAAGTCTTTCATTATAGAGTTGGTGCTCTCCTAGAGTTGTACTCTATTTAGTTGTTGCTGATAAACCCATGGTTGTCCATAATAAAAAGAAAAAGTGTACATACATCTTGTGCTCTTTGTGTTCCTTGTAGTGATGACTTGATGATGATATATTGCTGATATATGTTCTCATCTAACTGGTTATAAATGACAGCAATGGTTAACGAATAAATGTTGAATGTTAACTAAGGAGTTTTTGTAAAGAGGGAAGGTTTTGGGAAAAAGATCCCCACACTCATTTACCCCCCACTCTAAGTGTGGTAGGTGTGTCCAAATATTGGTATCAAAGCGGGCCTTCACTACAAGCCTTAACAAGCATGAAGGAGATGCATAGGCGCACAAATGGATGATGAAGTTCCAATCCTCGATGAGGAAAACTATTCTACTTGAAGAATAGAGATGAGATTACATTTGAAGACAATGGGAGCAGCTATTTGGAAGCAGCCATTGGTGGATCAGTTGCTTTTAAGAACAAGTCAAAGTTTGCATCTCAAAGGGAAGGAAAGAAGAATGATGCATTAGCTCTCAAGACCATTCTTAGTGGACTCTCAAGCCCTATCAAAGAAAGCATGGAACAATGCACTTCCGCCAAGGATCTATGGCTAAAGCTAGAGAAGACATATAAAAGCAAGAAGGAGAAGGAAGATATTGAAGACCACTCCATCAAGATTATCAAAGGTAAAGAATCTCCAAAAACCCTTGATTGTATTATTTCTAAATGTGATCTTGAGAACATTTCAAGTGAAGATAAAGAATCAAGTCATGATAGCACAAAGGAAGATTTTGAAGACATTTCAAATGAAGGTAATGAATTATGTGTTGATGTTGGCAAAAAGGAAGATCGTGAAGATATTTCAAATGAAGGTAAAGAACCCTCAAAAACCCTTGATTGCAATGATGATAATGATTTTTTTCTCTACAAGTGAAGAAGAAGATCTAGAAATAGTTTGTGTAAAGTTTGATGGTAATTATCCCATGAAAAGAATAGAAGGAAATATATTAAAACTTCAAAAAGAAGTTGAAGAGGGTTTATATAGATATAGAAGTGTTCATTATTATATAGACTATAACTATCTTTCAGATAACACTAAGAAGTTTCTTAGGAGGAGTATAAGGCACATCTTGAAGTTAAAAGAAATTATCAAGGAACAAGAAGAGAGCAATAAGACTCAATTAGAAGAAAAGGAAGAAGAGATCACAAGACTAAAGAATGGAAAAGAAGATATAAATATAGATGATGAGATTAGCAAAAGTTTTGAAACCATTGTCCATCTCAAGACCCAAATTGAAGAAGCCAAAAGAATAGAAGAACTATTGAAGAATCAAATAAATGAAAAGGAAGAGTAATGTTGTAAGTTAGAAGATAAAATTGTTGACCTTAGAAAGAAGGTGGAAAAGTCAAACAAATTCTTGAATAGCTCACGAATCTTGGATGAGATCTTGGAAAGTCAAAGATCATCATGTGATAAATCAGGTCTTGGATACAAAGGTGAAGATACACATGTTGAAGCAAGCACCTCAAAGAAGCATGAGGAAAGTCCATCAAAGAAGGAAGACAATGTTGCAAAGCAACCATCTACACAAGGCAAAGAAAATTTCAAAAGAAAAAAGCAAGGAAGATATCAAAAAGCTATTCTTGGGACACCAAAGCAAAGGTATGAAAGTATTTTTCATGGGCATTGTTATTCATGTAATGGATATGGTCACAAAGCTTTTGAATGTAGATCTTATGAAAGGAGATATAATGGAAGATTCTATAACACCACAAAGTGTTGGAGAGGTGATCAAATAGGACACATTGTTGTTCAATGTAACTCCATGAGATGTTATAGTTGTAGTGGATTTGGCCACAAATCCCAGGAGTGTTGGAACACAAGAAGAAATTCCATGATGAGGACTTCACATAGCATGGCTAGAAGAAGGAATGAAGTAAGAAAGGGAGACATCTTTGAAAATATGGATGCTCAGAGCTCAAGTTATGAAGAGAAGGGTCATCTACAGAAGTGGGTGAAGAAGACAGAATAGCCAGAACAAGATGAAAGACTAAAGAGAAGCTCAAGTAAGTCATCTACAGAAGCATACGTGGGTGACAGTGGTAGCAGTCACGTACATACGTCGGCTGACCTTGAATAGGTCGCATGCATATGTGCTTTGTTGTGCAGCAAGTCGTGTATATGTGGTAAAGCCTTGGGAAAAAGGCAATGCACATCAGTTGCAGCTTGATGTGATGATATAACTCTGTGTTACAGGATCTGACATTATTTATTGCAGGTTCTGACACTGTTTTTTGCAGGTTTTTCAAGGTCATATGTTAGATCGTGTAAGGTGACGATGTAAAATATATCTTGGGTACATGGCACTAACCCATGAGTATGGATTGATGCTGATCAAATGCTCATCTATTGGATTATATAAAATAAAATGTTGGGGTACATGGATGGTACATTTTGAAGTTTCATTGATATATCTTATGACGTATTATTGGAAGCATATGTTGGTTATCATGGTGCATGCATTTTGCACGTGGTTGGGCTACACATTGAGACATGTAGTTGGTGAGTTGAATTGATAATAATGTTGTACACCATTGGGGAGTCATAGCTTGTTGATGCATGGTTGATATACTTGCTTGGTGCAAGTGATGATGTATGATGGTACACTCATAGATGGTATTTGTTTGGCATATTGGTAGATGCACATGGTTGGCATATTGGTAGATGCACATGGTTGGCATATTGGTAGATGAACATGTTGTCATATTGATACAGGCATATGGTTGATACATTGTCCATTATGGGCACATTTAGGTACATGATGTACTTGGTTGATATATTATTCATGATTCTCTATTTCATTGATGACATATATTATGTTTCATTATGTAAGGTATGGCACATGTTTGATGCATGAACAGGTCCAAGGATCGTCATATCGTATCATATTGTTCATCTTGCAGAGAAGATAGGGGGAGACATACCCTTAGGTGGAGTCATTCTTCTTCCCATGATTCTAGGAGGAGATATGTATCAGATGCATGCCTAGAAAAGAGCCCTATATTTGAAGAAAGAGCACAGAAGCATAATTCCAGGAGGAGCGATGGTCACAGGGGGAGTATGTTCGATGTATTTTAAGAATTACATCATATTGATATCCCTTGTTCAAAATGGGAGAGATTATTCAAAGGAAGATCAAAGGCACTCAGACAGGGGGAGGAGCCCCAAGAGGAGAATGGCCCTTTTCCATTGATGTCAAAGTGGGAGAGATAATCACATTGATGTGATTGATGTCTATTGATGGGGAGAGATTGATGTAGAGCATGCCTTATCTACATGTTGACATCAATAATTGGTAATTGGTGTTGACATCAATGTTGGTATTGCCATCAATGCCAAAGGGGGATATTGTTGGATCATGTTGTCATTGATGCCAATGGTTTGATTATTTCTGAGATTGTTGGATCATGTGTCACTGATGCAAATCGTTTGATTGATGTCCAGTAATTGATTGATTGATGATTGATGAACAATGTTAATGCATAGTCCTTGATGAGAATGATATATGTCAAAGTGGAAACCAATTGATAAAGATGGATCATTGATATGATGCATAGATGAAGATGGATCAATGAGTTGTCATTCATACATGATGATGCATACTTTTTTTGATGAAAATATGACTCATTATTGTCTTATCATGCTTTATAAGGTGCACAAATGGATGAACTCAAAAGTGGTCCCCTTATGGTGAAAGCCCTCATGGGAAGACGCTTTGTGGATTGAGTTATCCCAAAAGAACGATTGGAGGACCCATGCTTGTATGTGAAATAATGAGATGAAGATCAATGAAATTGTTGGTGAAACTATCCTAGATGGATAGTGCTTGTCATGCCATTTCCAGTGGTATGTGGAATGTCACATAACTCCTCACGGTTTGAGAGTTATGGATTTACAAAGTTGGAGGACCCCCATATGTTGGCTTGAATCCCACAAGGTCAAAGAAGTCAAAGTGACCTAAAAGAAGAAATCATTATTTAAATGATAAAGTAAAAGTGACAAAGTCAAGGTGGATTATTTAAATAATAAAGAGAAGTGACAAAATCAAGAAGGAATATTTAAATGATAAAATATTGGAGAACTTTCTATTTATGGAAAGTGTTTAACCCTAAAATAAGTAAAATAGGTTAAGTGACCTAGAGGATGAAAGTATAAATAAGATATCTATGGACTCTTGCAATACATCCTTTTTGTGGATCAATGGAGAGCTTCTTGTGAATATATTTTGGAGTATTGATGGAGAGCTTCTTGTGAGAGCATCTTATTGGTGTGGATCTCTTGAGCATGATTGAAGATCTATTCTGAGGAAGAGAGTGAGAGGAGGATCTCATGGATGCATCAAAGTTTCGGCAATGTTGGAGATCTTGACAGCAAAATTCTCTGAACTTCAGAAACCCTAGTTTCTGAGGTATACGTGGGTTGTATGTGTATAGGGTGTGTATGGATTGAATGTATACGTGGGTTGGTTGTGTACAGGGAGTGTATGGTGGATAAAATCATGGAGATTTGTGTTTGAGATGGTGCCAAGATCTTGGATGATGAGGCAGGTTCCAAATCTGCATTCTATGGGCTCAGACCTATAACTAAAGACACTAGTATGGTTACATTATTGTCTTGATGGATACTATTGTTTGATGTGTTGTGAATGCTTAGGGCATTCTTGGTATGGATTCTATGATATGGTTCAGTTTGGATGATTTGGTTGATGGAGTGATCAGTACTCTTGTGATTCAGTGGTGACATGATTACTATGGTATACTAGTTGTTTATACATGATTGAGATAGAATTCATATTGATTTGTTGTGGAGAATGAGCAAGCTATTGGAGAGCTTGGATGTGTTGTGACTGGTTGGTGGTCATATTGGACAATAAGAGACATAAGAGAATAATATATTTATTGCAGAGAATATGAGTTGATCTTGAAGGACAAACCCTAACAGCGTAGAAGGTATACACAGGTTGTATTATACATTGGTCGCGTACATACACAGGTTGTAGTGAGCTAGGGCGTGTACACATGCGGGCTGCACTACTGACAGGTCACGTACCTGTTGACAGATTTATATCTGTTGAGGATTGTTGTCTCATCTCAGTTGGTGTTGAGGGTGTAAGTTGAGTCTTTCATTATAGAGTTGTTTCTCTTGTAAATTTGTACTCTATTCAGTTGTTGTTGATAAAACCCTGGATTGTTCTCCATAATAAAAAGAAAAATTGTACATACATCATGTGTTCTTTGTGTTCCTTGTAGTGATGACTTGATGATGATATATTGTTGATATATGTTCTCATATAACTGGTTATAAATGACAGCAATGGGTAATGAATAAATGTTGAATGTTAACTAAGGAGTTTTTGTAAAGAGGGAAGTTTTTGGGAAAAAGATCCCCACACTCATTC
>ML778833.1:109988-124285 GCA_009831015.1 Picea engelmannii | reverse complement strand
TGCCTTCACTACAAGCCTTAACCATCTTGAAGGAGATCCATAGACACACAAATGGATGATGAAGTTCCAATCCTTGATGAGGAAAACTATTCTACTTGGAGAAAAGAGATGAGAATACATTTGAAGACAATGGGAGCAGTTATTTGGAAGTTAGCCATTGGTGGATCAGTTCCTTTGAATAACAATTTAAAGTTTGCAGCTCAAAGGGAAGGAAAGAAGAATGATCCATTGGCTCTCAAGACCATTCTTAGTGGACTCTCAAGCCCTATCAAAGAAAGCATGGAACAATGCACTTCCACCAAGGATCTATGGCTAAAGCTAAAGGATACATATCAAAGAAAGAAGGAGAAGGAAGATATTGAAGACCACTCCATCAAGATTATCAAAGGTAAAGAATCTCCAAAAACCCTTGATTGTATTATTTCTAAATGTGATCTTGAGAACATTTCAAGTGAAGATAAAGAATCAAGTGATGATAGCACAAAGGAAGATTTTGAAGACATTTCAAATGAAGGCAATGAATTATGTGTTGATGTTGGAAAAAAGGAAGATCATGACGATATTTCAAATGAAGGTAAAGAACCCTCAAAAACCCTTTATTGCAATGATGATGATGAATTTTTCTCTACAAGTGAACAAGAAGATCTAGAAACAGTTTGTGTAAAGTTTGATGGTAATTATCCCATGAAAAGAATAGAACAAAATCTATTAAAACTTCAAAAAGAAGTTGAAGAGGGTTTATATAGATATAGAAGTGATCATTATTCTATAGACTATAACTATCTTTTGGATAACACTAAGAAGTTTCTTAGGAGGAGTCTAAGGCACATCTTAAAGTTAAAAGAAATTATCAAGGAACAGAGCAATAAGACTCAATTATAAGAAAAGGAAGAAGAGATCACAAGACTAAAGAATGGAAAAGAAGATATAAATATAGATGATGAGATTAGCAAAAGTTTTGAAACCATTATCCATCTCAAGACGCAAATTGAAGAAGCCAAAAGAATAGAAGAACTATTGAAAAATCAAATAAATGAAAAGGAAGAGTCATGTTGTAAGTTAGAAGCTGAAATTGTTGACCTTAGAAAGAAGGTGTAAAAGTCAAACAAATTCTTGAATAGCTCACTAATCTTTGATGAGATATTGGAAAGTCAAATATCATCATGTGATAAATCAGGTCTTGGATACAAAGGAGAAGATACACATGCTGAAGAAAGCACCTCGAAGAAGCATGAGGCAAGTCCATCAAAGAAGGAAGACAATGTTGCAAAGCAACCATCTACACAAGGCAAAGAAAAATTCAAAAGAACAAAGCAAGGAAGACATCAAGAAGCTATTCTTGGGACACCAAAGTAAAGGTATGAAAGTATTTTTCATGGGCATTTTTATTCATGTAATGGATATGGTCACAAAGCTTTTGAATGTAGATCTTATGAAAGGAGATATAATGGAAGATTCTATAACACCATGAGGTGTTGGAGATGTGATCAAATAGGACAAATTGTTGTTCATTGTAACTCCATGAGATGCTACAACTGTAGTGGATTTGGCCACAAATCCCAAGAGTGTTGGAACACAAGAAGAAATTCCATGATGAGGACTTCACATAGCATGGCTAGAGGAAGGAATGAAGTAAGAAAGGGAGACATCTTTGAAAATATGGATGCTCAGAGCTCAAGTTCTAAAGAGAAGGGTCATCTACAGAAGTGGGTGAAGAAGACAGAACAGCCAAAACAGGATGAAAGAATGAAGGGAATTTCAAGTAAGTCATCTACTGAAGCATACGTGGGTGACTGTGGTAACATTCGCGTACATACGTCGGCTGACCTTGAATAGGTCACGTACATATGTGCTATATTGTGTAGCAAGCCGCATATATGTGGTACAGCCTTGGGAAAAAGGCAATGCACATGAGTTGTAGCTTGATGTGATGATATAACTTTGTGTTGCAGGGTCTGACATTGTTTATTGCAGGTTCTGACACTGTTTGTTGTAGCTTTTTCATGGTCCTATGTTAGATCATGTAAAGTGACGATGTAAAATATATCTTAGGTACATGGCACTAACCCATGAGTATGGATTGATGTTGATCAAATGCTCATCTATTGGATTATATAAAATAAAATGTTGGGGTACATGGATGGTACATTTTGAAGTTTCATTGATATATCTTATGACATATTATTGGAAGAATATGTTGGTTATCATGGTGCATGAATTTTGCATGTGGTTGGGCTACACATTGAGACATGTAGTTGGTGAGTTGAGTTGATAATCATGTTGTACATCATTGGGGAGTCATAGCTTGTTGATGCATGGTTGATATACTTGCTTGGTGCAAGTGATTATGTATGATGGTACATTCATAGATGGTATTTGTTTGGCATATTGATAGATGCACATGGTTGGCATATTGGTGGATGCACATGGTTGGCATATTGGTAGATGAACATGTTGGCATATGGATAGAGGCATATGGTTGATACATTGTGCATTGTGGGCACATTTAGGTACATGATGTACTTGGTTGATATATTATTCATGATTCTATATTTCATTGATGATATATCTTTTGTTTCATGATGTATGGTATGGCACAAGTTTGATGCATGAACAGGTCCAAGGATCGTCATATGGTAGCATATTTTTCATCTTGCAGAGAAGATAGGGGGAGACATACCCTTAGGGGGAGTCATTCTTCTTCTTATGACTCTAGCAGAAGATATTTATCAGATGCATACCTAGAAAAGAGCCATATATTTGAAGAAAGAGCACAGAAGCATAATTCCAGGAGGAGCAATGGTCACAGGGGGAGTATGTTTGATGTATTTTTAGCATTAAATCATATTAATATCCCTTGTTCAAAAGGGGAGAGATTATTCAAAGGAAGATCAAAGGCACTCAGATAGGGGGAGCATCCCCAAGAGGAATATTTAAATAATAAAGAGAAGTGGCAAAATCAAGAAGGAATATTTAAATGATAAAATATTGGAGAACTTTCTATTTATGGAAAGTGGTTAACCCTAAAATAAGGAAAATAGGTTAAGTGACCTAAAGGATGAAAGTATAAATAAGATAGCTATGGATTCTTGCAATACATCCTTTTTGTGGATCAATGGAGAGCTTCTTGTGAATATCTTTTGGAGTATTGATAGAGAGTTTCTTGTGAGAGCATCTTATTGGTGTGGATCTCTTGAGCATGATTGAAGATCTATTCTAAGGAAGAGAGCGAGAGGAGGATCTCATGGACGCATCAAATTTTCGGCAATGTTGGACATCTTGATGGAAAAATTCTCAGAACTTCAGAAACTCTAGTTTATGAGGTATACGCGGGTTGTCTGTGTATAAGGTGTGTATGGATTGAAGGTATACATTGGTTGACTTTGTACATGTAGTGTATAGTGGATAAAATCATCGAGATTTTTGTTTGAGTTGGTGCCAAGATTTGGGATGATGAGGCAGGTTCCAGATTTGCATTCTAGCGGCTCAGATCTATCACTGAGACACTGGTATGGTTACATTATTATCTTTATGGATACTATTGTTTTATGTGTTGTGAATGCTTAGGGAATTCTTGGTATGGATTATATGATATGGTTCAGTTTGGATGATTTGGTTGATGGAGTGATCAGTACTCTTGTGATTCAGTGGTGACATGATTGCTATGGTATACTAGTTGTTTTTACATGATTGAGATAGCATTCATATTGATTTTTTGTGGAGCATGAGCAAGCTATTGTAGAGCTTGGATGTGTTGTGATTGGCTGGTGGTCAGATTGGACAGTCAGAGACAAAAGAGAATGATATATTGATTACATAGAATCTGTGTTGATATTGAAGGACAAACCCTAACATCTCAGAAGGTATACACGGGTTGTTGTATACACTAGTCGCGTACATATGCGGGTTGTAGTGAGCCAGGGCGTGTACACACATGGGCTGCACTACTGATAGGTTGTGTACCTGTTGACAGATTGATATCTGTTGAGGATTGTTGCCTCATCTCAGTTGGTCCTAAGGGTGTAAGTTGAGTCTTGCATTATAGAGCTGGAAATCTTGTAGAGTTGTACTCTATTCAGTTGTTGTTGATAAACCCCCGGATTGTTGTCCATAATAAAAAGAAAAATTGTACATACATCTTGTGTTCTTTGTGTTCCTTGTAGTGATGACTTGATGATGATATATTGTTGATATATGTTCTCATCTAACTGGTTATAAATGAAAACAATGGGTAATGAATAAATGTTGAATGTTAACTAAGGAGTTTTTGTAAAGAGGGAAGTTTTTGGGAAAAATAGCCCCACACTCATTCACCCCCCCCTCTTAGTGTGGTAGGTGTGTCCAACATCTAGAATCGGTTGGACATGAAATCTCTTAGTTGGGACCTTGGGAATTCTACAGTTGCAACACAAATTCTCCCAACAGCAAAACGTGTGCTTTCCTTAATGAATTTCGAACAACACTTTACTCCCATGCACACAGCCTCTTTCTCCACAAACTTTCATCTCCTAACAACTAGCAAACTTTCCCACGACAACTACCTTCAAGCTTCCCCTTTTAACTCTCAGAAACTCTTTGTTGTCTAGAAAAATCCATGTAAAAATAGTTTTGGTCTCCTCCCCATACGAATTTCACCTCTTTCTCTTGCTTTATTGACTTTCACTCTTCACCAAGATGATTGTACTCAACCCCCATTCTCTCCATAATTATGGGATGTGACTCTCACACCCACCCTCTTACATGAATTCAATGATTGGGCTCAAGAACACTCAACAACTAATGGAAGGTTCATGTTAAGGATAATTTAGAAAGAAATGGTTTTGGTTTAATAGGCATGGGTAAACTCTCCCCCTTTGACCCATTCCCTCTCTTATGGATACTTAGACCCCAAATCTTCGTACGTGTCCATCTATAGTTGGTGACACATTTTATTCATTATATTTAATTTATATTATTTACATATCACATTGCTTTGGCTCTCAACCATACATCACATTTACAATATACATCAGTAGTTTGGGGTTTGAAAACAAGAATGTTACAATCCTCAACCAATTTCCTCCAAGCATGAAAGTAGACCACCCTTGGTCTTCTTCAAATGTGGACATATGGCCTCCAAGTTGAAACATTCCTCTAAATCATTAGTGAAACCCTTCAAGAGGGGGTGGCCCCTCCAAATCAGCTCCAGAGATCATGTGTGAGGTTGCAAGGTTACAAATCTTCTTCAAAAGTGTAATGAAACCCCCTTAGGGCCCCTCTAATGTGGGTGCATGATCCTTCAACAAGAAAAGGCTCAACAAGCAATGAAATAACCCCACAAAAGTGGATGACCTCATTTAAATTAGCTTTAAGGTGTCATATGTGAAGCCAACAAGGTGCAATATTACTCCTTTAATAAAGAAAACCACTTCCTCAAGTCATGGGAAATCCTAGCAAGCCCACATGTGCCAAATAAAACACCCAATGCAATCTCCAAGGTTGATGTCCCCTCAAGTTGGGTGATGCATGCCTCAAAATATGAAATCAATGTGAGAGATCCAAAATCTAGAATGTGGCATGTCATTAATAAACCTCGTACATGAAGAATAGCTCAAAATAGTTTTGACCAATGCCTTGGGAATCATGAACTACCTGAGATGCAAATGATGCACTGGGAATTGTGAACTTCTTTACTGTGAATATGCCCAAAAAACTCATTGAAGCCAATGTCGTGATTAAACCCTAGGGTGCTCCAACAAATGTATTATGCATCATCAAGCACTACATCCCATGATCAACCAACATATCATCAATGTCCATGAAACCAAACAAGTACCCCAACCGTTCGAGGCTCTTAATGAGGAAAATCACTAAGCTAGTAAAGAAATTCATCGGGATTACCCTTATGCAAAATAAAGGGTAACATTAAGTACAAGTTGTCATATCCTTGGGATGAAAATAGGTCTCATGCAAGAAAAATGTTTCTCCTTGTATTTTCTTTCATTTTTGTTCATCCATTCATAGGCAATGGGGAAGAGGCATGCTCCTTAATAAGTTTTCTTCTCCCATGTTATGGGAATCCTTTTGCATTGTTGTTAGGATTCTTATGTCTGAAAATGGCAAGGGAATCCTATAGAATTATGGTTGGTAAGAGCTTGTATAATTTGAGGGATTTTTCTACTGAAAAATGTGAGAGGAAATGGGATGATTTGAGAAGAGAAATCATGGCTAGAATGTCCACAATAGTTGAAGAAAACACCTTCAAATCTACAATCCAGTTATTTTTTCTCATTAACTCTTTGAAGGAATTCAATTTCTTTATATCCCAAGTTAATCCTAGAAGGAAAACAACATTTGGACTCTTTCTTTGTACATTGGAGAGCAATAGAAGGGAAGAAGATCCATGAGGAACTGTTGAGTAGAGAAAGAGAAGATATTATTTATGTTGTGTAGAGAATTGTGGGAGACTTCCATGGTTGTTTGATGGTTAGATAAGGGCCTCAAGTGCTTTATAATGAGCAGATTGGCTAGGCATGGGAGTAATGAGATGGGATGAGTGAGATTAGATCCCCATAGGAGCTTCCTTTACCTTGGTGGTATCATGGTCTAGCTTGAGGGCGGGATCCATGATTCTTATGGTTGGGTAGTAAATCACTCCTCAATAATCGGTTTGGTGGACATGGCTTTAATTATAGATAGATATTCATAATTATTTTTTTGTAGATTGCTTTTTATTTTGCAAATGCCTTCAATTAAATGGGCAATGAATGAATTCAAAATATGCAATGTTATTTCCATTTCTATTTTAAATGTGTATGCAAATTCTATATTATATTTTTTTAGAGGTCAAACTTAGCCTCATACATGGTTAATGAAGCAAATAAGTTTTTATTGGTAGTGCCTTATGGCCTAGGAAGGCATCACGGTATGCTACAAGTCTCATTTCAAGTTTCCATTTTAAAGGATGTCAAACTATCACTATAAGGAATATAACTTCTAATGAGGATAAATTTCATTTATAATATCATAAGTCTCATGGCCAAATGAATCAAAATATATAACATTCTGAATTCTCATACCCATATGGATTTTGCATCTAGTTAATACTAGTGTAGATCCATTTTAAATACATATTTATTAAGCATTGAGAGGGATAAAAAAGAAATTGAAATACAAATATTTTGATACTTAAATGAATCTACGTTGGTTTGTGCACATGTTTGTTTCCTCCTTGGAGGTCACATGTTCGATTTCAGAAAGGGGTAGGGTATGTACACATGCATAGACTAAGTAGTCAAATTGATGCATTAAGGAGTCTCTTGTCTCACAGACAAGGGAGTCTCATACATAAATTTGGTGTTTGGAAGGCCATGACCTTAAAATTAGGTATATAGATATATTCCCAAGGGTAACCTATCTTAATTGGTTAGACCATCCACTAAAGGCATGTGTGTGTGTGTATTCTTTAAAATATCATCTCTATATTTGAACATAGTGGAAATGGAAATACCAATTTAATTTTGTTTTTCGTATGCCAGGAGGTCTTATAGAGTAATAGAGTTAGAGTTACGGAATTGAGTTAACTCACATCTCATATTATTAAGGGTAGGGAAAGTTATGAGGATATGTTGCTCATCCTCAACTTCCTTTGTATTGTAAATTTGCAAATTTGTTCACTCCAAGGCATTTTTGGTTTAGTCCAACAACCAGTGTCACTATGGAGATCATAAGAATTGGTGTTGATTTTAGCAATATCCTTTTTTTAAACTTCATAATGTTTAAAAAATTATTTTGATTGACCAAATCAAAATTTATAAGATCTTATAGTATTTCAACTTTCTCTTGTTAAGGATTTCAATGTTGCCCCAAGGCTTATCTTTAAACTTCATAGGAATATAAGGTTTAATATCATCACTAGTATTACTTTAATTGACTTCAATATGTTCCAATAGTTAAGCCAAGTCAGAGTCTTTGGCCCATCATCTTTTGGACCTGTACTAGCTATTACTCATGTTAGAAGTAATAATAGGGAGTCTTTGCTTACTCAACTTGAGTAATATATATCTATGTTTCTTATATATCATCATGGCCTTAGACTCTATAATGGATGTACAATTAGCTTCAAACTTGAGAACAAGGTTTGTTATTTCAAGTTATTTTGGCCCAAAAGTGCATTACATCATGTTTGAGGTTACATAATGTGACACAAAGGCCAAAGTTAGCATGAAGGCTTTAGATTGTGTCATTGGTGAGACTTAATCCCTAATGGAGACTACATTAGCAACTCACTTTTACAAAATGAGCAAGCCAAGCCATCATTGATGGATATGTATATATGTGTATGGTATTGTGTTTTGAGAGAGGACATTGTGAGAGAAAGAAGAGGAAGTTACAACGAGTGTGTTGTAGGTTGTATCCCTTCATTTGCTAGATAATAATATAGGAAGGACCTACCAATTTATCTGGTGAACGTAGCCCATATTGGGTGAACGACATATATTTGTGTTTCTATTGTATTGTGTATCTTCTGTGTTTTATTTCCGCATTTGTTTTATATATTGCTATGTGATCCTCTTTTTCTAACAATTGGTATCATAGCGAAAGGTAACTCGCAGAAAAAGAGGGTTCCTGGTTAGAGTGGGAGGAATGGCGGAAGATGGAAATTTTAGGATCGAGAAATTTAACAGCAAAACTACCAGTTATGGAAGATGCAAATGGAATACTATCTATATCAGAAGGATCTTTTCCTACCGTTGGGAGGAAAATCAAAGAAGTCGACAAGTATGAAAGACAAAGAATGGGAGGTTCTTGACAAAAAGGCACTAGGAATGATATGATTGTGCCCGACAACGTTAGTGGCTTTCAACATTTCAAAAGAAAAGACAATGGAGGATATGATGAAGGTATTGTCTAAACTATATGAAAAACCCATGGCCTTCAACAAGGTATTTCTAATGAAGTGGTTATTTAATATGAAGATGTCAGAAGGTGGGTCTATTGCCGATCATTTAAATGAATTTAATACAGTTACTAATCAACTAAGTTATGTAGGAGTGAACTTTGATGATGAGGTTAGGGCTCTTCTAATCTTGTGCTCATTGCCATAAATCTTGAAAGACTTGGTCATGGTTGTAAGTAACTCTGTCTCCAGTTCAAACACTCTGAAATTTGATGATGTTGTTGGTGTTATCCTTAGCGAGGAAATGCGACGGAAAAGAACAGGTGAGACATTAGGTAATGCGTTGGCCGTGGAGAATGGGGAAAGACAAAGGGAAAGAGGAAAGAGCCCTAGGAAATGTATAAGGAAGGGTATATCCAAATCCATAATAACAAAGATAGAGTGTTGGAATTGTGGGAACAAAGGACATCTGAAGAAATATTGCATATCTCCAAAGAAACAAGGAGATGGACAACATGAGAAAAATCAGGAAGCAAATGTAGCAGGTGATGTGTTACAAGATGTTTTGATTATTTCTTTATATAATATTATTGATTCTTTGGTAATAGATCCACGGGCTTCATTTCATGCCACACCCCATAGGAAGTATTTTCAAGATTATGTTCAAGGTGATTTTGGACAAGTTTATTGGGTGATGATGAACCATGTAAAATTATTGGAATGGGTAAGGTGAAAATAAAGAAAAAGAATGGAAACCAATGATTGTTGAAAGAGGTGAGACATGTTCCATATCTGAGAAGAAATTTAATTTCAGCGAGGAAGTTGACAAGTGAAGGTTGTATATCTACATTTACAAAAAAGGTGTGGAAGGTCACTAAAGGATCATTGGTTATAGCAAAATGAGAGAAGGTAGGTACATTGTATGTATGTACCGGTAATGATGACTCTTTTATCTCTTTAACTTCTACAGGAGTGGATACATCATTATGACATCATAGGCTTGGACACATGAGTGAGAACGAGATGCATATACTCCACAAAAGGAATTTGTTGCCAGATCTTAAACAAGTTTATTTGGATTTATGTGAGCACTGTGTTTATGGAAAATATAAGAGAGTCAGATTTCTCAAAGCCTGAAAGGAAAAGAAGAGTGAAAATTTAGAGCTTGTGCATAAAAATGTATGGGGACTAGATCATGTATCATCTCTTGGTGGCTCTCGTTATTATGTTACTTTTATTGATGATGCAACTATTAAAACTTGGGTTTATTGTATTCAACAAAAATCTCATGTTTTTGATACTTTTAAGAAGTGGAAAGCTTTGGTTGAGAATGAGATTGGAAAAAGGTTGAAGTGTCTCAAATCAAATAATGGAGATGAATATTGCAGCAAGGAGTTTGATAATTATTGTTCATACCATGGGATTCGTAGAGAGAAGACAATTCCAAGAACACCACAAGAAAATAGTGTGTTAGAAAGGATGAACATGACAATCATGGAATGTGCAAGGAGTATGAGATTGCATGTAGGGTTGCTCTTATAGTTTTGGGCAGATGTTGTAGATACTATTGTTTACTTAATAAACAGAGGGCCTTCAAGCTCCTTGGATGGTGGAATTCCAAAGGAGGCATGGACAGGTAAAAACATAAACTACTCATTTCTGAATACTTTCGGTTGTGAAGCATTTGTCCATATAAATAAAGAAAATAGAACAAAGCTTGAGGCGAAATCCAAAAAGTGTACATTTATTGGATACAACGTTAATGATTTTGGTTATCGCTTATGGAGTTATAAAATCCACAAAATCATTAGGAGTAGAGATCTGGTATTCAATGAAAATGCCATGTATGAAGATCAGTTGCATGGAAAGAAATAAGAAAAGGAAAACATGGAATACACAGTGCTTGATGAAATCAAATAAAATGAAATTTCAAAGGTTCCAGAAAATCAAAATGTACAACAATAGGAGCGATAGGTACCTCAAACTCCTGCAAGTGTTGCTAGAAGATCTAGTAGGTTAAGTAGACCCTCTGAACGATACTATCCTTCATTGTATTATTTATTGTTGACTGGTTCTGGTGAATCAGAAAGTTACGAAGAGGTAATGTAGGTAGACACTAAAAAGAAGTGGGAGCAAGGCATGAAAGAGGAAATGGACTCCTTGGTAAATAACTAGACTTGGGACTTAGTTGAGTTGCATGCAAGAAAAAGAGCATTACAGAATAAATGGGTTTACAAGCTTAAAGAAGAAGATGGAGGCAAAAATCAGTACAAGGCCAGACTTGTTGTAAAGGGGTTTGCACAGAATAAAGGTATATATTTTGATGAAATATTTTATCATGTTGTTAAAATGATTTCAATTATGACTATTTTAAGTCTTGTGGCAATAGAATATTTGCATATTGAACAGTTAGATGTGAAAACAACTTTTCTCCATGGCGATTTGGAGGAAGATATTTATATGCAGTAGCCACATGGGTATGAGGTCAAATGAAAGGAGAATTTGGTATGCAAGTTGAAGTAGAGCTCGTATGGCCTAAAGCAAGCTCCAAGGTAGTGGTATTTGAAATTTGACAAGTTTATGACAGAACAAGGTTATAGTAGATGTCATTCTGATCATTGTGTTTCTTTTAAGAGCCTAGAAAATGGAAGTTATTTTATCTTGCTATTGCATGTAGATGACATGCTTGTTGCAAGGTCTAACATGCAAGATACAAATGTGCTCAAAAGGAAGTTAGCTAATTCATTTGCAATCAAGGATTTGGGTGCTATAAAGAAAATCCTTGGTATGAGAATAACAAGAGACAAGAAAAATCGCAAATTGGCATTGTTTCAGGGTGAGTACATAGAGAAGGTGTTGGAGAGGTTTATAATGCATAATGAAAAAACAGTTAGTACACCTTTTGGCCAACCATTTCAAATTAACCAAGGAAATGTGTCCCAAGACACATGAGCAGATAAAATACATGTCCAGGGTCCCTTATTGATCAATAGTTGACAACTTGATGTATGTGATGGTGTGCACAAGACCAAATATTGCACATGTAGTGGGAGTTGTGAGCTTGTATATGAACAATCTAGGTAAAGAACATTGGGAGGCAGTAAAGTGGATTCTCAAGTATTTGAGAGGTATTATTACTCGTGCATTATGGTTTGGAGGTTCAAACACGGTTCTATAGGGATATGTTGATTCAAATAGGGCAGGTGATAAAGATAGCAGGAGGAGCACCATAGGGTATGTTTTTACTATAGGTGGAACAACAGTAAGTTGGATTTCGAAACTACAAAAAGTTGTTGCACTTTCAACAACAAAAACAAAGTATGTTGTTGCTACAAAGGCTAGTAAAGAGATGATTTGGTTACAGAGGTTTATGGAGGAGTTGAGAAAGAAACAGGAGAATAACAGGTTGTACTATGACATCCAGAGTGTCATTCATCTTGCAAAGAAATCAACCTTTCATTCTAAGGCTAAACATATAGAGCTCAGGTACCATTTCACATGATCTGTTTTGGAAGATGGACAATTGAAGTTGGAAAAGATACATACTAGCCAAAATCATGCAGACATGTTAACAAAGGTAGTAACCAGGGAGAAACTGAGTTCTTTCTCAGTTTCAGTTGGCCTTCAAGCATGAAAGTGAAGATGAGAAATTTTCCAGGTCCAAGGTGGATCATAGTCCAATATGTACAACAACAGTGGAGTTGTTGCGATCAATTTCCAAGTGGGAGATTGTTGGTTGTGGAGCCTGATTATCTTTCTTATTCAGAGGTCTTGTTTCAGCCTTGTTTGTATCATATTTCCTAACGGGAGGGTGTGGGGGGGCTTGCCCCCCCACATTTGTCATTAGGGGGGTCCAAGGGGGGCATTTTGGGGAAAATTGCCTTGTAAAATATTGTAATTTCATAGTAAATCTGGAAATTATAAGGTTGCAGATCCGATGGTAGAAATTATGTTATGGTTTTTTCCCCTAGAAGGCAACCCTCTTTTATGTATGAGGGAATTGTATTGAGGCTAAGTGTATGAGTGTGAATATTGTGTTATGAGAGAGGAGAATGTGAGAGAAAGAAGAGGAAGTTACAACGGGTGTATTGTAGGTTCTATCTCTTCATTTGTTAGATAATAATATAAGAAGGACCTGACGATTTCTCTGCTGGACGCAGCCCATATTGGGTGAACTGCGTATATATGTGTCTCTATTGTATTGTGTATCTTTTGTGTTTTATTTCCGCATCTGTTTTACATTATTGCTCTGCAATCCTCTTTTTCTAACATACGGGTGTTACACATCTCATCCATACTAGGTTGTAAAATGCACCTTGTTTCTCTAGACATAATAATTAAATTAATACTAATGTTTACAAATAATAAAAGTTGATTAATTGGATTAGGAACCATCTATTCATGTAGCAAACTTCCCTCTGGTTGTTAGAATTTGACAATATGGGAAGTTAGAGTTCTGATTGATATGGAACTTTGATCTATTTTTGAGGATTTGGGTTGATTCATAATTGAGAAAAAAATCCCATGGATATCATTCACCATGCATGGACCTCTGATCATGCTTAAAATCTTGCCATATTCTTATCATATTTGTGGGCGGAAAGAGGCACTTTTGCTACAAGATTAGCTTACTCTATTGTATTGAACTAAGAAGATATATAATATAAGAAAACGGTTTTTTAAAGTGATACCTAAAAAGATAAGTAAATTAATATTTATGTTTATAATTAATTGCACACAGAGTAAAGAGGTGCTCTATAGCCCAATATGGGGGAGATGTTGAGGCTTAAAGTGTGATAGCCCAATATGGGGGAGAGATGTTGAGGCTTAAAGTGTGATGAGGGGTTAGATGATCCATTTAATTAATAAAAATAAATAATGTATGCTTAATTAATAAAAATAAAGTTGACTTAATAAAAAACAACAACATTAAAAAAAAGTAATAAATAAAGTTGGCTTAGCTAAAAATAAATAAATAAATGAAATAAAATAATAATGATAAATTACACTTCAAGAAATTGGATCCATCTTCTGCTTGATAATATATCCGGACATGGATCTACGCTGGTTTAAATTGATTAATTGAATTGCAGTAAGAGGACATATAATAAAATCCAAGAAAGTACAATCCAAGAAGTTAGCTTAAACAATGTCAATGTTGTTTGGTATTTGGCTAGTCATGTGCCAGCAAATGCTTAGTTCAAATCCCCTAATGCTTAGTTCAAATTCCCTTAAATGAGGCACACTAGTCAATGCTTAGTTCAAATCCCCTTAGATAATACACACTAATCCAGTCAATGCTTAGTTCAAATCCCCTTAGATAATACACACTAATCCATGTATTCTATGAATGTCGTCCATGAATGCAAGGAAACATTTATTGGTTTTAGATCAAGATTTTTAAATTTTCTTGGACAAA
>ML778833.1:67401-105459 GCA_009831015.1 Picea engelmannii | reverse complement strand
TACAATATACATATAGGAGCCAGCGACATCCAAAACCCTAACCCAATGACCTGGATTAGTCCAAAACCCTAATTCCTTAACCAGAAATAGAAAACCATCGGCAAAAACCATGTGCCGAAAAACCACCTAATATCATGTGGTCCCGGAAATATGTCGGCCCGGCGAAAATATGTCGGCTCAGCGCGGCGAAAATATGTCGGCCCGAAAAAAAAAATTCGGGGGCGCTGCCCCGAACCCCCGCGTGGGGAGCTCTGCCCCCCTGCACCCCCCGAGGGGGGGCCTAGCGGCCCCCCCTCTAACCCCCCTACACGCCCGGCGCAGGCACTCAGACACTACTACTCGGCAAAGAATATAACACATACCCAACAACAAAGACATAAGGAAACAACATTTAAATGCATGTCTATCATCTTTTGTTCGGTAGTAAATTTGATGATTAGAGCCTAGGGAAAGCGCCATGTCCTGTCGTGTTTTGTTCTAGATCTAGGTGGATCTAGGGGGATTAGTCTATGTCCGCCTTCACCGATTTACCTGATAACAAAATTGGCGACTCCACTGGGGAAACAAATGTTTTCTTGCTTTGATTGCTTGGTTTTTGTTTTCTGAGTCACTGGAAGATCCAGCTTGACTCTCTGACTGTTAAACTTCACTGGAAAACCTTCTCAATTTTTAATTTTTTCCATTTTTGTTTGATTTCCGCACCCTGCTTTGAGGGATAGTGCGACGACTTAGGATTTCCGCACCCTGCTTTGAGGGATAGTGCGACGACTTAGGATTTCCGCGCCCTACCTATTTTGACCAGTGCGGAAATGCCGCGCCCTACCCATATCATTCCCATGAAAATTAGTGATTTTCGCACTGTGCTAGTCTTCCAGTCTGCGGAAATTGTGAAATTCTTGATTTTTGATGGTTTTCCTTACCCAGACCTTAGATTTGGTTTTGGGGTGAATTTTTGGGTTTGATTATGATTTGTTTACAATCTACTTGATAGTTTTTGAGCTGCTTTTAGCCATCTTTGCTTTGTTTTGTTTTGAAAGATTTGATCTCTTCCTTTGAGTGTCTGTCAGTTACAAAGCCTTGTTTTTCTTTAGAATTGTTTAGTGAAAAGAACACTTCTTTTTTCTAAATAACTCGCAGTAAAAGAGAAACTTTGTTTGGGTTTTTTTTTTTTTTGAAGTGATTTGCTATTGCTTTTAGCTATCTTTGAAACAAAATTATTATTTCTTTATTTGCATCAGATTGGGGGCATATTTGCATTTGAAGTAGTGAAATTGCATGATTTTTGGTCTTAAATTCTTAAAAATTTTCCCCCTCATGGCCAGGGGGGGGCGTAAATCGTGTATTGGTGTACAGTCTATTTGTCTCATTCCTTGAAAATATTGATATTGGTGAGTTTAGTAAATTTTGGGACATTGTGCATCTGGGAATGATAAATGTTTTCTCCTTCTCGTAGCATAGCTTTCATCGAAATGAAAATATTGCATCTTCATCTCTTTGCATAACTTTCGAGTCGGTCAAAACACCATATTGTTCACGCCATTTTCCTCTTGAGTAACAATAGCCATAAAATAAAGCGCTTATTAAAAAGTTGATTAGACATTTTTTATACATTCTGGTAGCAAACCTACATTAGATTAGTTGTAGGGCTCTGGAATAAGTGTGAAATATAACTTTCCAAAGTTGTAAACAAACATAGAATCTTGATTTAGGGAGAGGTTAAATCCACTTATTACATTTTGTCGTGGGAAGCCCTTCTAACACAAGGGTCAATCACGAGGTCGCATTGAGACTGACAGAGTTACTCACCCTGCTTTGTTGGTCTTGGTGTAGAGGTTGTGCGCATTATGGGGGTCGCTTGAGAGGTATACCCACAATGATGAGTGGAAGCCTTTCAAGTTGATTTCGGGCTAGATACCCTGCCCTTGTGCGTGGATCGGTCTGTCGATTGTTTCCCCAGGCATCACTATAGTGATTGGTAACCTTAGTGGCCTATCTCTTTAGGGTCTTTACATAAGGTGACTGTGGAGGGGCAAGTCTTCACGGTACCTGTAATCGACGTTGGCCAAACTCACTCGGGCTCCTTGGAGGGTAAATCCACAATTACTACGTGGAAGCTTGCACCAAGGTGTAAGTCTGTTAAGCAGGTCATCAATGTAACTTTTCCACCCGCTCTATCTCATCCCATTCTTACTTTGTTCCCGCGACGTTGGATTTCATCACCAACTAGTGCATTCATTGTAAGAAGGTTTTGTTTGCTTGCTTGATTACTAGATTTTTGGCGTGTGCTGTTTGCTTTCCCTGGCAGACTCTAAATTGGATTTTTGTTTTAATGGTGTCAGTTCCCGAAATGACCAATGAAGGAACCTCTGCTCTAGAGGAACCTTTTGTTTTTCCTTCTTATGGAAACATTGTTCCTCCTCACATCGCTACTTTGAGCCTTCCAAGTCTCACAATTGGATTATCGGTATGGTTGTTTTCCACTCAAGTAGTTTCGAATGCAGTTAGTGCTTCATTTGTAAGCACTTCCCCCCGAGAACATCAAACTCATGTTGATCCTTCGCATTCTTCACCAGTAAGATCTTCTTTGCCTTCTTCCCTTGCAAGGTCTTCTTCCATTTCATCTTCTTCGTCGAGTGAAAGCTCCAAAGCTAGTAACTCAGTGCATAATAAGAAGAAGAAAAGGAAGAATAAGAAGAAGAAAAATAAGCAAGGATCCACACTCCAAACCACTGCCAGACGTGTTGGAAAGAAACCAATTATTGTTGATCGTGTTGGGAGTGTTGATGATGCCCAGAACACCCAAACAACCCGTAAGCCTAAGTACCCTTGCAGACTTTGTAAGGGTAGCCATCTTCTTAAGGATTGCCCTGGTCTATCCAAGGTTATAGAAGCATGGTCTACACACCCTTGCCAACCCATGTTGTTAGCCTCTGAACAACATGTTGATGACCTCCCGTCAACTAGTCACGATATAGTTGGGAAGAAGAAAAGTAGAGCCAAGTTCCCATGCATGTTATGCAAAGGGAGTCATCTAACTCACCTTTGCCCCCGTATGGATGAAGCCTCAAAATTCATGGAAGACATGACTATTTCACAGCCTCAACTTCTAGCTGCTCATCGCAAGCTTACTCTCGAACCACCTATAGTTGATGGAATGATCAATTTGATCCCTTCATCGATCAATCCGGTAGATCATGTAGTCAATCTGGTCATGTCCTTAGTTGGACTAGTTGACAAAGTGGTTGATCCGATCCCATCCTCGGTCGATCCCACTCTCCCGTTAGAGAGTGAAACCCAAGTGGTTGATTCGATCCCATATTTGGTCAATCCCACTCTCTCGTTAGAGAGTGAAACCCAAGTGGTCGATTCGATCTTTCCATCGGTCGATCCTACTCTCTCGCTGGAGAGTAAACCTGATACTACCCATTTTTTTCTCGTTGATACAGACTCTACCGTGCCGAGGGGTATTCCTCCTTCTCCCATGGAACCCCCTCCAATTAATGAGGCCATCCGTTTTGATTGCGGTGTGCTAACTAGACCTCGCCTTCCCTCTCACATTCCTTTCTATATTACAGTGCAATTTTGTGGTTGGGACGTTCCTCAGACGTTGATAGATGAAGGTGTGTCCGTTAGTATTTTGTCCTCGTTTGCTTGGCAAACTTTGGGTTGTCCTTAGCTTGCCCCGGTCACGCAGAATCTATTATATTTTAACAGAAGAACTAATCAACCTTTAGGGACCCTTCCTCAGTTTCCTGTAACTTTGGGAGGGAAAACTGTCTTTATTGACATCATGGTAGTCCAAGATCCCTTGGATTTCGCTTTACTCCTTGGCAGGGATTATGTCTATGCCATGAAAGCTATTGTGTCCACTCTTTTTCGTGTGATATATTTCCCTCACGATGGAAGAATTGTGACTATTGATCAACTTTCATTCATCAGTCCTGACTGGATGACCTCCCTAAATGGTTCTTATATGCAGTTGGTGTTACCCCTGCCACAGGTCAATTATGTGGCGTTGTCTCCCATGCCTTCCACTATCGATGACAATGACATGGATCTGGTAGTTGACATGGTGATCTCTTCAATAGGGCTATTGGAGCCTGACCTCCTTACCCCTATCACAACCCTCGACATGTGTTCCTTCCAAAGTGTGTTTCTTCTGTCAAGTGAAGATCTCTTGGAGGCCATTACTGAGTTTTTTCCCTTGACATGGTGTCCTTCTAGAGCATTGTCCTCTTGGAAGCCGTGATCAAGAAGAGAGTTGAGCATGGTTCTCTGATTTCAAGCTCGTTAAAAAATGAAACCAGCTTTGAACATGGTTCTCTGATTTCAATCTCGTTAAAAAATGAAACCAGCTGTGAGCATGGTTTTCTGATTTCAAGCTCATTAAAAAATGAAAACATCTTTGAGCATGATTTTCTGATTTCAAGATCGTTAAAAAATGAAACCAGTTACGAGGATAGTTTTTATTCTCTATGGAAACCTCGTTAAAAAAAGAAACAGAGGTTATGAGCATAGTTCTTGTTTCTGTGTCAAGATCGTTAAAAAATGAAACAACAGTCGGGGGATTACACCTAGAGTCTCGAGCATAGTTCTTCTCCTGTGTCAAGCTTGTTAAAACATGAAACAATTCCCCCCTCTCTGTTTGATTCAAGTCCTTCATCTAGTATTTGAAGCTTCCTTTCATCCACCTTTGCAGTTGGACGAAATGAAGCTTGGGGGGAAATAATTTCAGCCTCTGGACTTCATGTTGAAGTAGAGTCGCTAGTTTCTTAAGCTAGGGGCTAAGTACCAACCATTCTTTTGTTATGCGTTGGGAAGTCCAAGCATAGTTTTCTATGGTTCAAGCTTGTGTAAAAATGAAACCACCTCCCTCAAGCATAGTTTCCTTTGGTTCAAGCTTGTGTAAAAATGAAACCAGGTCTAAGCATAGTTTTGTTTAGTTTTAAGCTTGTGAAAAAATAAAATCTATCCCAAGCATAGTTTTGTTTTGTTTTAAAGCTTGCGTAAAAATGAAAACAATCCCGAGCTTAGTCTTTGTTCTTTCTCATGCTTATAAATACATGAGAATAAGTTACTGGGCTTAGTCTTTGTTCTTTCTCATGCTCATAAATCAATGAGAATGTAACCGAGTAAACTTTTATCACTTTTTCAGACTTGTAAAGGTTATACGAAAAAGGAACCCCCTGGAGTTCCCTTTAAGCTCTTTTCAGACTCTCTAAACATGAAAAGATTACCGAGCGATCTTGTTCTTTTCATGCTCGTAAAAACATTTGAAGAAAATGTTTAATGGGCGGTAGGTTATCACATTTTTGGTCTCATCAAACTAACTTCCGAAAAAGGAACTTGGAGAGTTCTCTTTAAGTGTTTTTCAGACTCTCAAAACATGAAAAAACCCTGAGTTTTCTTTCTTTGGACTCGTTAAACAAACATTGAAAGAACCATATGGGACCGAACCACTCCTTCCTAGGGTTCGTTAAAAATACTCTGAAGGATGAGCTTACATTACAAGCATATGTTATCCTCCTCAAGCTTGCGTAAAAATAAAGAGGTACTCGCCAGAAATGGTGGGGGAAAAATTGGGAAAGAAATGTGTCTAAACCTGTATTCCAAGGAAGAGTCACTTTTGAACATGACTCCCCTTCACTCGCTTTGTGTCTAGGTTGGAAAATCCGCTTGTCTCTTGATCATACCCCTTTCTAAGATTACAAATTGGTCTATGGTCCCTTTTGTTGAGTCAGTTTTTTCCAAGACAGTTGTCGTGTCGTCAATATGTTCAAAGAGATGTTCAACCCAGAAAGCCTTCTATTGCGTCGTCCACTTCTGCAGTCCTCAATCCTTCTATTGCGTCGGCCATCCCTGAGTCAGTCCTAAATCACTTGTTACTCTGCTCTACTTCAAATCTTGTTACCTGTTTCGTGTCATTGATGTGGGATACATTAAGGCCCTCCTGTGAGGAGTCTTTTCCTGTTGACTTCAACTCATTATCCAGGAATTAGACTTAGAAACCAACTAGTACCTTGGAACTTGCATGCCTCAATGGCAGGTTCCTCGCTTTCGACAATGGGTTTTCATTATTGACTCTTGGTCGGGAGATTTCGCCGAGTGTTCGACCTTAACTTGTTGATTCACATTCATTGGATTGTACTAGTGTACCTTGGGAGTCATTGACATTATTGGTGATTTCCCTCGCACTTGTTAACGGTATACACTAATGACTGGTTTCTACCATGTTTGAATTCAACACATGTATTCACATGGTTATATTCGTACCATGGAGTGGTGGAGATGAAGACCCTGAATATTTTCTCACAGATTCAGGTTACGTTGGAGTATATTCAGTTTGTACTGTTGCATAGATCCACATTGTATGTCTCATGGCTATGTTCAAATTTAAGTCTTTAACACATAGATCCACAATGTATTTTTGGTGGCTATGTTCATATTTGATTCATAATGGCATGGATCCACAATGTATGTTTGGTGGTCATGACCTGTCTTACTTGACATGGATCTTTGCATGTCGGCATTCATACTTTGAGTCATTAGTATTCTGAGTATGGGAATGCCTACCTCGGTGATAATATATTATTGTACTGTATTTCCTTGTTTGTTGGCAGGTTTCCGACCGACGTGTTCCTTGTTCCCTACACACACTCGACAAAGTATTTCAGCTATCACTCTGTTCTACCTTCATACTTTGGGGGGCTCTCTGTTACACATTATTTTCATCATCCTCATGATCGTTAATGATGTAAACCTATCTGTTTCCTTTAGAAGGGTCAGTGGCCTGAATTTCTGAAGAAAGAAAGGAGAGGAACTTTCCTTGAGAGAAGAAGTTGTGTTTTCCTCTGTAAAAACCCTATTTTGGAGGATTTTCGTGGGCTGCACCATAGCTAGGGTGCAGAATGCCTGATTTTCGCAGGCGGCACTATAGCTAGGGCGTGGAGTTTCCGTGGGTTGCACTATAGCTAGGTCGCGACGACCTTCGTACGTGGGAAAAATGGGCATTTTCTTGATGATTCTAGAAGGAGAAGCTTCTATGGTGAGGTGGTCTTCGAATGGTTTTGATCTTACTCGCTTTCATGATTTAGTGGGATCATCCTAACCTCCTCACCTTATCCTCTTCAACTTATAAAAAGAGAGGAGCTCTCATGGAGAAAGTTAGCTTGGATTTAGTTGTTTTTGGCTTGGGATTGTTAGCTTGGTTAGACTGGATTTGATCTTTGCTTTGTCAAGATAGATTGTGAGTAGCTATCAGATCCATGGTCTCAGAATCCTTGGAGAAAGAAGTGTGTGGGAAGCAAGGAACTGTTGGAAGGAACCTTACGACATCAAGGCATCCGATTGTAATCTCTCTTCCTATTATTTAATAGAATACAGGGGCATGCTTCTTTCCCATGGGATTATCTTTATTTTATTGCATAATTCCTTTATCATATGCATATGTTGTCATTGAATATACTCTCTCTGCTTTCACTTTGGTTGGTTTGTGTCTCACTGTAGGAACAATATCACAAGATCACTGGAGCAAAACAGGGACAACAAAGACATAAGGAAACGACATTTAAAGGTATGTCTATCGTCTTTTGTTCGGTAGTAAATTTGATGATTAGTGCCTAGGGAAAGCGCCATGTCTTGTCATGTTTTGTTCTAGATCTAGGTAGATCTAGGGGGATTAGTCTATGTCCGCATTCACCGATTTACTCGATAACACCTCTAGACCCCACCTTTGTTGGTAAGATAAAACTCTACTGCCCTTCTCTTTATTTTTCCTTATATGCTTGGCAAAGAGACCATTTAGATAGTACTTTTCTTCCGGATTTGATTCGCTCGCTTGTGGTCGATAAGGGTACGACTTATGAGAATGTTCCAGAGGTTTTAGACTCTGTTGAATTTAGGATTGAGCCTACACCTGTCACTGTTACTACCCAAGAGACCGGTACTAGTGAACAACCCGCCTTTATGTCTGTGGAAGATACAAACATTGCCCCAGGTTACAGAGAACCTATTTCTAGTGACCACTCATTGGATAGGATGATTTCGGCTCTGGTCCCTACCTTTAGGGAGGCTACTAGTCCCATTCCTATCCCAATCTACTTGGGGAAGGAAGTTTTGAATAGAGCAGATCCTAGTGGAGCTCTTGGGGCACCAAACTGTGATGGATTCAGGGAAAGACCTTGAATGCTCGTGGAGCTTGGGGTATGAGTTCTCTCCTATCAAAACTAGGAGTGCCCGCAAGAAGGCGGGGACTAACATTTTCTTTTTTTCTCATCATCTTACATCAAACATTGAACAAGGGGCGCTTAGAGGCATGAAAGCCCTTGCAAGGGCTAAGTCATGATCATCCTCTCTCTTAATTTCAGAGGGGTACGAGGACCCCTAAAAGTGGCCTCCCTGCGTAGACTTCTTTCAAAAAATTTACCGGATATTATTTTTCTACAAGAGACTCTAGTGGCCGAGGAGAAGGCCAGACAATTCATGTTCAATATTTGACCTGAATGGATGATTTGTGATGTTAGTTCTGTGGGGAAGTTAGACGGACTTCTAGTGTCTTGAGATCCTAAAATTTATGACTTAGTGCCATTCCTAAGTTGCGGTGGTATTTTTTTGTCAGGTTCCAGTTTAGCCGATAAAAGGAGGATCTCTTTCTTAAATGTTTACGACCCATGTACATATCGTAAGCAATTCTGGAAAAAAGTGGACGGTAAGGGCTTGTTAGCTCATGGTGATATGATAGTTGCTACAAATAGGAATTTTACGATCAATTCAGAGGAGGCTTGGGGTGCCATAGCCTTGGTACACCTAATGGCGGTCTTTTTTAAATATATATATATTTTTAAATCAGCGTGTCGATATCTCCCCAGCTAAGGTGGTACCTATGTGGCGTAATGACAGAATTGGAGTTGAAGAAATCACAAAAGGCTAGACAAAATTTATGTATCGGAGGATCTTATATCGTCTTCGACAAGATATAGGTCATGAGTGGAATACCCTTATATATGATCATGCTTCAGTCCTACTTCCATTGGGTAATAGTATGTCGACGATTTCACACCCTTTCAAACTAAATCCAACCTGGTTGCACGAAGATTATTTTTCTACTTTGGTTCAAGAAGTGTGGAATGATTACCAGTTACAACAGGAAGTGGGAGCACAAAGTATATTAGTAGGGAAGCTTAAACAACTCAAGAATCGGGTTAAGTCATGGTCAAAAGAAAAATGTTTACGGGAATAGTTAGCTTTGGACAAGCTTGAAGAAGAACTAGCCTTTCACTACAAACAAAAAGACTCAGGGATTGTATAACTCAGTTACTGAACATCGTTTGATGTTTCTAGAGGTTGAGCGTAAAAAAATTCTTCTAGATGAGGAAGAGCGATGGCATCAAAAGAGAAGGGCTATTTGGATTAAAAGCGGAGATAAGAATATAAAATTCTTCCATCATTTTGCGAGCTACAAAAGAAACAAAAATCATATCTAGGAGATAAAGGATGAAGTTGGTCTGGTTCATACAGGCCAGGAGGCCTTAAAGGAAGAAGCGCCTAGATTCTTCAACTCTTTCTTTTAGGATACATGACATAATTATATTGAGGAACATATAGCTACAGTAAGATTGTTTCCAATATTAGTTATAGAGGAAGAAGTCGTTATTCTTGAAAATCCTTGCTCCAATGAGGAAATTCTTGAGGTTCTAAAAGGTTTTTCCAAGGACAAAAGTTCAGGGCCAGACGGGTGGATTGTTGAATTCTTTTTACACTTTTACGAGTTGGTTGGGAAGGACTTTCTTGATGTAGTTGAGAAAACAAGGCTTAGAGGTGAGGTAGTCAGACCGATTAATTCGACTTTTATAGCGTTGATTCCAAAAGTCAACAGTCCCAACTCTTTTAGCGATTTCCTTCCAATTGATTTGTGCAATTTATGTATAAGATCATTGTAAAAATTATAGCAAGAAGGATCATGCCTATCATATCCCGCACCTTATCTAAGGAATAATTGGGCTTTCTAAAGGGAAGACATATATTATATGCTATTGGCACTACACAGGAGTGTCTGCACAGTATAAAGGTTAAAAAAATTCAAGCAATCATTTTGAAGCTAGATTTAAAAAAGGCTTATGCTTGCACAAACTGGAATTTTCTACAATTAACACTTCTTCAATGTGGTTTTGGTCTTCCCACTACAAACTGGATCATGGGTTGTGTAACCTCTGCAACTTATTCCATTTTGATCAATGGAGAGTCGACAAAGTTCTTCCAGAGTGGTAGAGGTCTAAGACAGACTTGTCCACTGTCGTCACTTTTATTCATTCTTGTGATGGAAGGAATTAGCCTTTCTCTAAAAAAAGGACAAGCATAAGGAAAGTTGTTTGGGATAGAGGTTTCTAGAATAATTAAGATCATGCATCTTCTTTTCGTGGATGATGTTCTCATAATGAAAAAAGCTTCGGTCACAGAGTGGGAGGAAATTAATAAAATTCTTGATGTTTTTTGTAGCGCGACGGGTCTGATGATAAATGTTCAAAAATCCACTTTCCTCCACTTTGGAGTTCATCATGGCACTCTAGAATACTTAAAAAAGCTTTATTTCATTACAACTTTATTAATCTATTGGAAGGTTTCAGATATTTGGGTTTCTTCTTAAAACCTGACAACTACAAGGTTGAGGATTGGCAATGGCTCATTTCAAAATTTGAGAAGTGGATAAGCCATTGGTGCGATTAATGTCTATCCCTGGGTGGACGATACATGCTGATAAAAGCAATTTTAGAAAGTCAACCAGTCTATTGGATGGCTATGGCTCATATTACGACTACAATTCTAAATCAGATTTGCCAATTGGTTTTCTCCTTCTTATGGTCAGGTAGCAAGTAGAAGCAGAGTTATCATTTATGTAGATGGGAGACAATAACGAGGCCAAAAAAATATGGAGGTTGGGGTTTGAGAAATATCTTATGTTTCAACAGGGCCCTAGCGACAAATACACTTTGGAGAGTCTTGTTGAAGAATGACATTTGGCACCGGGTTATAAAGGATAAGTACCTTCCCCATGGAACTGTGATGACATGGTTGAGATCGGCTTCTTCTGTTACGACTCAAGGATTGCAGACTTGGAAAAATCTTCTTAATTCTTTATCTCTTGTCTTACATTGGTTAGCTTGGAGCCCGGGTTCGGGACACTCCATAATACTTGGGAAGGATGTGATTCTGGGCATGTGAAAGGATTCCATTTTGTCTAAAGATCTGGTTCTTTTACTTAATCAAAGAAATGTTTATTTTCTATATCAAGTGAGACGAGATCTCCGCCAGGGCACGATATGCTCAATTTGGTTAGATAGTGTAGATTTGGGGCTGAAAGGCGATCTAGCTGCAGAATGGGAGAAGTTCAGAAGAAATTTGATTGGTTCAGGGGTATAGCTTCTTGATAGGCCAGATGAATTAAAGTGGACGGGTGGTGATAATTCAGGGCAACTCACAGTAAAAAATGTATATAACGCCCTAGCTTCAAAACTATGGAAAAATACAATTGGTGGCTGGAGGAAAAAATTACGGTGTTGGGATTGTCCACAAAAAATCAAACTTTTTGTCTAGCTTGCTGTAGAAAATAAAATTCTCACTTGGAAAAATCTACAAAAAAAAGGTTGGGTAGGGCCAGGTATCTGCCATCTTTGCAAACGCAAGAGGGAAACTGTAAAACATCTTTTTGTAAACTGTCCTTTCACTATTTCAATTTGGGAAAGAATTAAACTTTCTCTAAATCTTTCTTTAGGCTGGAATGGATCATCAGTGAGTGAGTGCTTTGAAAATTGGAATGTTCAGAATTTTACATATCCAACTTTGCCAGCCTATATTTGTTGGTTTTTATGGCTAGAACGAAACAAGACCATCTTCGAGTTAGGGACTCCCTCTATACAGAAGATAGTTTACCAATCTTTAGGAGTGGTGGGAAGACCCAGGAATAAGGAAAAAGTTCATCTTCCCATATTTTCAGCATTTGCAATTCCTGAAGATAAAATCAACAGGTGGTTTGATGGGGCAGCCCAACAAAATGGAGATCAAAGTGGTGCAGGTGGGGTGATAAAGATCACTGAACACTTAACTTATAAATGGACTTTAAATTGTGGTCATGGAACTAATACCAGGGCTGAACTTTTGGGGGTTTGGGCCTCTCTAACCCTAGTATCTCGGCTTTCAATTACATATTTTCTTGTTCTAGGAGACTCATCAATAGTCATTGATTGGCTAAACATGAAAGGTGCTTTATAGGTTGTTACTTTAGACCGTTGGAAGGATAGGATTTATGAGCTCCTCAAGTGCTTCAGGACTATATCCTTTGCTCATATTTATAGAGAAGAGAACAAAGAGGTTGATAGATTATCAAAATAGACTTTCCAAAAACATCCAGGGAGCATAGCTTACAATCTTTGGGAAGGCATCCATGAGGGCCCTACTCTATTTTTAAAGTTGTTTTAGTTGTCTATAGTGGGAGTTCACATAGTTTGTTTTTTGTTATATTTAGGTCTCTCCTTATGTCCAGCCTATGTCTATGTTCAATAGGCTCTTATCTTCTTGACAAATGTCTTTTTTGGACTCTTAGGAGAAGACGAAAGTATTGTAAGGGATTTTGAAAAAAAATATGTGTAATTTTTGTTGGAATAGCCCATGAAAACAAAAGGATCTTTTGATGTAATGACTATTAAGAGAATATATTATATTTTCAATATAAATATAATGTGAAATTTTTTGTGGAAAAAAGTTGGTTTCTTTTAACCAGGGCAACCTTAGTCCCTAATTCTCTTTGTAGAGTTATAAAAGAGCCCTTGTGGTATCAAAGATAAAGTTATGTACACCAAGTTCTACAACCCCATGCACACACCCACTTTTCAATTTTGTGTGCAAGTACACGTCAAAAACCTACACACACATTTCAATGCATGCACATGCACACTATGGCTCTGCATGTGTGCCTACACTCAAGAAGACAAACAATCATGCTATTGACAATTACGAACTGAATCGCCTTAAAAAATTGAACCTTAATCTTGTAACAAAAATGTACTCGTATGTATGCTATGCATGATAGGGCATGAAGAAACAAATAATTACTTCTTTTTTCTTGCTTTAACTGTTGATCACATATAATTGTTGAATAATCACTTCTCTTTTCTTGCTTTCATTATCGATCACATATCATTGTTTAAAATGTTTACACAGTGATACAAACATCTATAAGTTTTAATTTACTCTACACATTTTATTCATGTTTTAAAAATAGAAACAAGTTTCAATTAATAAAGGCATCAACTATACTCACACAACTAAAGTGAGTTTTAGTAGGATTTTCATCCTTACACTATTTAAAAAAAAAAGCCATAATAATATGGATGGGAACTTGAATTGTACATGTCTTTACTTTGATACAGGCACATGATTACACATTGATTATATAACACAATACAAAAACTCGAACATTCAAACTATGGGGCAACTTCATAGACATAAAGCCATCCTTCACGATTGAGGAGAGAGTGTTCTAATACCCCAAAGCATTATTTATTTATGCTTTTTCTCCCTTTTTGGACTTTCTTCCTCTAGTGAGAGGCACTAAGATAACAAAAGAGACAAGATCGTTCATGGTTGTCTCCACCATGAGATATTTTTTGATCACAAATATTGCATACTTTGTCACAATTATTTTGTCCAACGTTGATTGTGAATCCTTGGCTTCGTTATTTCTGTAGGACTATGCTTGTAATTCATTTTTACCTTCGTCGACAAACAAGAGATTCTATCACATGGGCTTCCCTTAGAATGTCTCCATACAATGTAGTCCAATTATTTGTGTTGGCTTCAACATTTTGTTAAAGTGACCCTTTCCATATCGAAGCCTTGCTTTGCTCTTTTTCTTCATGAACCTTTAATATGTATGAAAATTGGATGTGAGATTCTTCTTCCTCCAATTGTAGAGCCTTGAAATTATTTTTCCATCTTAAAATCCAATGTCGACACATGGATCTAATCATCTATTTACAACCAACCTGATTGACTTTAGAAAGTCAATGATAAGATCCACTTCGACATAGGTTCTAATGCATGAAAACTATTTAGGCAGATGATCTTAACATAGAGTGTCAAGATCTTAAAAGTTGAGAGTCATAAATCTAAGAAGTTTGTTGTATTTGGATGGTACAAATACTTTGCATAACTTCACCCTCCACTCGACTTTCATAATGATGAAAGTGGAAGGCAATTTTGTGCAAACTTCACTTTTCACTTATACTTCATTTTTAAAATAGGAATGAGAAATACTAAATTGTACAAACTTCACTTTCCACCCCCACCTTTATAACAATGAGAATTTAATAAAGACGGTGAGAGGCCTATTAGTGCAAACTTCACCCCCACCATTATAACAATGGGGGTAAGGGCCAAGTAATGTTAATATGGATGTCACTAATTTAAGAGGTTGATAGAGAATGAAGCTAGAGCAAGGTCATAAAGATGACCAAGATCTTAAGAGGTGTATGTCACAAATTTAAGAAGTTTGTTGTATTTGGATTGTACTAATACTTTGTACAATTTCATTTTCCATTTTCACTTTTATAACAATAAAAGTGAAAGAAAAGTTGTGTATGTTGGAATGAATAACTCTTATTTGTCTTATGTGTGATACTTAATCATATGAGAAGATAATGGTTTGTTATTGTAATGGTTATTGTGAGGTAGAGTTTGTCTCTATGCGAATAATTTGCTTGTAAGTTTTATGAGGTTGTTAAATCTACTTAGATATGAGAGATTCTCTCCAACTAGTTGGATCCTATTTTGGTGTGCGGAGAGATATTCTCTCAATGGGTTGATAGTGTGCTAAGATAGTGTGTCTATCTTAAACCAAAGGTTTATGTATTTATATCTATACAATTATCTGTTGAATAGATCACTCAATTCAATTTTTTATTTGTGGAAACCATGTCTACTCTCCCATTTCTCTATATGGTATCCGAGTTGGTACAACCTCAACTCTCTCACGAGAGGTGCTATGACTATGCAAACTTCACATTGTTAAGCCTATGTAAATCTAAGATTGGGGTAGGAGAGTGAATTGTGTATTCATAAAAGTTGGTGAAAAATGCCAATGACACCTCGAGACAAGTAGTCATTAAGGGAGAGTGTGGAAATGAGTAACTCCTTATGTGTGATACTTGACCATACAAGAAGATTATGGTTTGTTGTTGTATTGGTCATTGTGAGGTAGGGTTTCTCTCTACATGAATAATTTACTTCTAAGTTTTAGGAACTTGTTATATCTTTTAAGTTTTAGGAAGTTGTTAGATCTTTTAAGTTTTAGGAAGTTGTTAGATGTAATTGGATATGAGAGATTCTCTCCAAATAGTTGGCTCCTATTTTGGTCTGAGACATTCTCTCAAGAGGTTGTTAGTGTGTCTATCTTAAGCTAAAGCTTTATGTATTTATATCTATAAAATTATTTGTTTGATAAATCATTCATTTCTCTATAGTGTAAACTTCACTCTCCACCTTTATGGTAAGGACTATTTACCATGGTCGTAGTCTAAACTTTCTAAGTTTTGGCTCTATTTCAGGCATATTTTTCGATCAATTTTGCCCAAAATACAACCATAAATTGTTGGAATTGCAGATTTGAGTGGTTTAGCTTGTATAATCTGAGTGCCCTAGAGATTTTTCATGATGCTGAATCGATTTATGCATTCAAAAATGCAATTTAAAGAATAAGAATTTTAGATTTCATCCAGATTTATATGGCCAAATTCTTGTGAAAAATACCAAAACTTAGAATGTTTAGACGCCGCCTTTTTACCATATGAATTTGCACTGGTTCCAAGGTGGTTAAGATTGTGACATTAAATTTGATGATGCAAACTCAACTTCAATTACCTTAAAATGAGTGTGCTTGCCCGCCTCTACCATTGCAACTAAATCTTTACAATAAAAAACTTAATTGTACAAACTTCATCCCTCACTCATCTTTATAATAAGAAAAGGAGTAAGTTAACTCTTCTACAAAATGGAGCTCGATGGGACATCTTTGACACCGGGCTCCCATCCCGTAGAATGTCGATCGGTCCCGTCCAATGCCTTCCCATTCAACGCCCTCCGTTCTCCCGTCCTCCTCAAGCCCAACGCCTTCCCCTTCAACACCCTCCATTCTCCCGTCTTCCTCAAGCCCTTCCCATTCCTGTTGCTACAACACACTGCAGGTGAACGTCCCGGTGTCGGAAATGTCCCATCAAACTCCATTTCGTATAAAGCTTACTCCATAAGAAAACAATGAAAACCTTAATGATACAAACTTCATCCTCCACTTATATTCATGAAAGATATGAAACCAAGTTGTACGAACTTCACCTTCCACCCCTACCCTACCTACATAATGAGGAGGGTGAGGGTGGGGGAAAAGCTATGAAAATATGAATGGTCACAAATTTAATAATAAGTTTGTTATATAAGGGGCACCTTTTAGGTGCTCGATGTAACCGAATAGATACTTTGAAACTTTGACTTACGCTGCGAACTTGAAGCCGCCTTCTAGAATTAGATTCTCGCTTACACGGAAGGAATTCCTTGTTTTGAGGTGCAATCCGAGAAGAATTATTATATAAAACCAAACCGTGATTTCAAATTCGAAAACACAAATCCTTTTCGGATTTTTGCCCGTTCATTCAAGAGTTCTGAGACAGAGTCTAGGTACGCGAATGAGGGCTTCGGTCCATTGATTTCAATGCGATTATCGAGGAGGTCTGGTGGTTCTAGATCCATTCTGCATTCAATTTCCACCTAATTCCCTTCTGGCTTTTCACCTACTCACCACATTGGAATTCCATATCAGTTGAGAGGAAAACGGGCCGACATTAATGCGAGCATTGAATGCACTGCAGGAGCTCATTAATTGAGCACCACCTTCAGCTTCATGTATGGTTATGGTTTCTGTTTATGTCCGTTGCACCAGCGGTGGTGCCAAGCAGGTCAGGTCAGGGTAAGGCATGGGGTACTTTCTTGATCGCTGTAAAGATCATAATGCCGATGGCAATCTAGGGTTTTAATGGCGTCGACAGAGAGCTAGAGGTTTTGGGCAGCGTGGAGATCTGCGTTTTTTTTGGGTAATGGCGAGGAACAAGAACAGTGAGAATGGCTTGCAGAATATGGTTATGGTTTTTGTTATGGTCTTAGGGTTTCAGATGGAGGTGGTGGTAGCAATGGGGTCTATGTCGTCCTTGGCGGCTTCATATGGAGAAAATGGACCAGCCCTCTGCGGGCTCAATGCCGACGGATCCGAACTCGTGACCTGCTTCGGCAACGATGCGGCCAGTGTTTATGGAGCTCCGTTGCGTATACCCTTCCGAGGCTTAACGGCCGGAGACGGGTTCGTCTGTGGCCTGCAGATCTCGTCCGGGCAACCCTACTGTTGGGGTAACAATATCTACGTGCAGATGGGCGTCCCGCAGGCGATGGCGTCTTCGAATAGGAGCTACGTTGAAATTTCTGCGGGGGATAATCATCTGTGTGCGCTGAGGAAGAAGAGGCGGGGTGTAGATTGCTGGGGATATAACATGACGGGATCGTATTTGCAGGGTACCCGGCTTGAGTCTATCACGGCGGGCGCGCTTTTTAACTGTGGCTTGTTTGCGGAAAATCAGACCGCGGTTTGCTGGGGCGACGAGACAGGTAGCGGAGTTATCAGCGGTGTTCCGAGAGGTGTCCGGTTTCGGGTCGTCGAAGCCGGAGGGTATCATGTTTGTGGTATTGATGCAGAGGAGCCAGGTCGGACGGTTTGTTGGGGAGTGGATAAATCTACCCGCGCGCCGCCCGTGGCATTGGGATCTCTGGTGGGCGGCAAGTTTCATACTTGTGGGATCGCTGTGAGCAACCGGCGGGTCTGGTGTTGGGGTCTTGAGCTTCCTGGCTTTAAGCCGGCGCCGAAGAATTTCGAGTTCTTTGCTTTGGCAGCCGGCGATTATTTCACTTGCGGTGTCTCGTCTCGTGCTCTGCAGACGGTTTGTTGGGGATCGAATTACCCTACAAATTTGCCGCTTGCTGTAGCGCCCGGGATTTGTAAGACTAGACCCTGCGAGGACGGGACTTACGAATATTCGTCATCGTCTCCGGCCTACAAGAGCCTTTGCCAGAGATCTTTAAAGGTCTGTGTGCCGTGTAGCCATGAGTGCCCGGCTGGTATGTATCAGTCTATGGCTTGTAGCCCGGCGGGCGATCGGCAATGCAGCTACAATTGCTCGGCCTGCGTCGGACCCGGGCCGTGTTCCGAGGCTTGCAAGGCGGCGGTCTCGGCGAAGAAGCGCTCCTCGATTCGGACTCCGATAATCATAGCAGAGATGGCCATGGGAGTCATCGTTGTGAGCATTCTTGTATGCGTTACTGTGATCTGGGTCCGATTCAAGCTCAAGGCCGAGCCGTCGGAAGCAATGACAGAGCCCTGCAAGAACAAGGCTTCATCTGTGGCAACGGAAACGAAGTATCATAGGACCGCCAGCGAGCTCAAGATTCGCCGTGCGCAAGTTTTCAGCTACGAGGAGCTCGAGAAAGCCACGGGCGGGTTCCAGAAAGACACCGAGGTTGGCCGAGGGAGCTACTCCTGTGTTTTCAAAGGCGTTCTCTCGGACGGCCGTGTCGTTGCTGTGAAGCGGGCGATCGTAGCTACGGATGTGCAAAAGGACTCCAAGGAATTCCACCGTGAAGTCGACCTGCTATCCCGTCTGAACCACGCACACCTGCTGAATCTCCTGGGCTACTGCGAAGAAAATGACGAGCGGCTTCTCGTCTACGAGTTCATGGCCGATGGCACTCTGCACGAGCACTTGCATGGGAAATCGAAAAAGAAATTGGATTGGGTTAGGCGAGTAACGATCGCTGTTCAAGCTGCCCGGGGCCTCGAATACCTGCACGGCTACGCTTGCCCGCCAGTTATTCACCGTGACATAAAGTCGTCTAACATTCTCATCGATCAAGAGCGGAATGCCCGGGTGGCGGATTTCGGGCTGTCGTTGCTCGGCCCTGCAGACAGCGATTCACCATTGTCGGAGCTCCCGGCGGGCACGCTGGGCTATCTGGATCCCGAATATTATCGCCTCCATTATTTGACCACGAAAAGCGATGTCTACAGCTTCGGCGTTCTGCTCTTGGAGATCCTGAGCGGGCGGAAGGCCATTGATATGCAGTACGAGGAGGGCAACGTAGTAGAATGGGCGGTTCCGCTTATCAAAGCAAACGACATCTCGGCCATCCTGGATCCGACATTGGAACCGCCACTGAACTACGAGGCGCTGTACAAAATTGCCCGCGTGGCCTGCCGGTGTGTCAGAATGCGGGGCAAGGAGCGCCCGTCGATGGACAAAGTAACGACGGAGCTCGAACGGGCACTGGCGTTGCTCATGGGAACACCGTGCGACGACCAGCCGATTCTCCCCACCGAAGTCATTCTGGGCAGCAGCCGAATGCATAGAAGATCTTCGGGATCACACGAATTGGAGCTCCGTGCGCCTTCGTGGATCACATTTCCCAGCGTTGCTTCTTCTCAGAGGAGAAAGTCATCGGTGTCCGAAGATAATAAGAACGAACACACGTGCCCGCGTTGCCTAGAGGATAGGAAACCGGAGAACGAAAAGAAACCGGAGATCGGCCCGGCTTCTCCTCAGCAGGAGCTCTACTTGCAGAGCAATTTCTGATTTATTTTTTCAATTGCAGTCTGTAATGTAATCTATGGCAATTGGCTGATGTTTTTTTCTTGCCCTTGGCCGAAACTATGCTAATTGCATTGGATTTGTGGTGGCTGGATGAATTCAAACTAACAACAAATTGGGTTTTTGGTGTATGAAATTGAAACGAATATTTGTAAAACCTTCGATTCCGATGCTGGATCAGAGTGATTTTTTTCCTTGTACTGATCTAGTTCTGTGGTTTAATGGACACTGGGCAAGTTGGATGTCTTTTTATTAATGCTGTACGTTTCTGGTTGTTGGGGATGATGGTCCCGAGGAATTCATGAGAGTCGCCTGAAATTGTTAGTGATGGCGATGTGGCATTTGGAAATTTATAGTGATTTGACATTGTTCCTTACGTAAAATCCAAGTCTGTGCCCTGTGAGTGCACGTTCATTCAATCTATATTTGTTGACGCAGGCATTTTCTAACTTTAGAAGCAGGTGTAATTGGGGACCCTCTGCAGCCTGGGTTGGTCCCTCTACAGCTTGGGTTGGTTGGGTCGGTCCCTCTGCAGCTTGTGTCGGTCCCTCTGCAGCTTGGGTTTTGTCACTCAGTGATAGCGATCTCGAGCTTGGAATTTTACAGTGATTTGACATTGTTGCTGACGTAAAATCCAAGTCTGTGCACTGTGGGTGCATGTGCATTAAATCTATATTTGTCTACACAGACCCTTTCTAACTTTAGAACCAGGTGTAATCGTGATCCCTCTATAACTTGGGTTGTGACACTTCCTGACTTGGTGTTGGTTAGGGTGTAATTTGGTCCCTACAACTTTAGTTCCTGACAATTCAGATTCCTTGATGAGCTTACGCATCTGTGAACAGTACCAGTCACTGATAAAATGGCTTTGGTGTTAGTGTTAGGTGTAATTTTGGTCCCCCTACAACTCAAGATCCTTACAATTAAGATTCCTTATCTACTCAAGATCCTTACAATTAAGATTCCTTATCTCTGGTGCTAGGCTTGGGTGTAATTTTGGTACTCTATTACTCAAGCCCCTTACAATTCAGATTCTTTAAAGAGCTTAGGCATCTCTGAACAGTAGCAGTCACTGATCAAAATGACTTTGGTGTTAGTGTTAGGTGTAAATTTGGTACCCTACAACTCAAGATTCTTACAATTAAGATTCCTTATCTCTGGTGTTAGTCTTGGGTGTAATTTTGGTTACTCAAGTTCCTTACCATTTAGATTCCTTAAATGACCCTTACCATTTAGATTCCTTAAATGACCTGAACAGTAGCAGTCACTGATCGAAATGGCTTTGGTTAGTGTTGGGTGTAATTTTGGTACTCTACAACTCAAGATCCTTACAATTAAGATTCCTCATCTCTGGTGTTAGTCTTGGCCGTAATTTTGGTACTCTCTGTTACTCAAGTTCCTTACAATTCAGATTCCTTAAATGACCTGAAACTCAAGTTCCTTACAATTCAGATTCCAAGTTCCTTACAATTTAGATTCCTTAAAAGACCTGATGCATTTCTGAATAATAATAGTCACTAATCAGAATGGCTTTGGTGTTAGGCATCTCTCTGAACAGTAGTAGTCACTGATCAAAATGGCTTTGGTGTTAGTGTTAGGTGTAATTTTGGTACCCTACAACTCAAGATCCTTACAATTAAGATTCCTTATCTCAGGTGTTAGTCTTGGGTGTAATTTTGGTATTCTATTACTCAAGTTTCTTACAATTCAGATTCCTTAAAAGACCTGATTACTCAAGTTCCTTACAATTCAGATTCCTTGAAAGACCTGATGCATTTCTGAATAATAATAGTCACTAATCAGAATATCTTTGGTGCTAATCTTAGGTGTAATTTTGGTCAGGTTTCTTAAAGAGCTTACGCATTTCTGAACCGCAATAGGCACTAATCAAAATGGTTTGTGACTTCAAAATTAACATAAAAATATGCGAGTCCTGGATTTACATTGAGCATAAATTTGTCTTAAAATTATGACAACTTTCAAGGAAGAGGAAGGAATAGGATTTCAAGGAATAGGAATGTGGGAGCATGTTTCCTTTGTTGTTATTATTCTTATAGAATTATGGACATCATTCTACATAGGTTTAATTTTTTCAGGATTTAGATTTTCTCACCTGTGAGGTACATAATAGTTTTTAAATTAATAAATGATATTGAGGTATATATATTAGTTTTTAAATTAATAAGAGATATTGACATCATAAAAACATAGATTTAATTTTCTCACTATTTAAATTATTTTTAACTGTTAAATATATATTAGTTTTTAAATTAACAAGGGATATTGAAGTATACAGTAGTTTTTAAATTAATAAGAGATATCAAGTGAGGTTTAATAATATCTATTAGAGATATATTAGTTTTTAAATTAATAAGAGATATTGAGCAAGTTTGATTAATATCTAAGTAGTCAAATAACATCTACACAGTAGTCAAGGTCGTGCGGCATAGTGGTAAGGTCGATCATGTAACGACGGTCAGGTCTTGGGTTCGAACCCGAACATGGTCGTTGTTTGCTGTTTGATTAATCGTTCCGAGCCAAGCTCACCACCTTTTAAGGTTGTCGGTGCGGCGTAGTGGTAAGGTCGGTCATGTAACGATGGTCAGGGCTCGGGCTCGAACCCAAACATGGCCGCTAATCGTTGTTTGATTAACCGTTCCGAGCCAAGCTCACCACCTTTGAAGGTCGTGGGTGCGGCGTAATGGTAAGGTCAGTCATTTAACGACGGTTAGGTCTCGGGCTTGAACCCGAACATGGCCGCTGCTCGCTGCTTGATTAACCGTTCCGAGCAAAGCTCACCACCTTTCGATAGAGTTTTATCGTGACCAAGGGTTTGGCTTCGCCAAGGGTTCTGGTTTCAGGGCCATAGCCGCCATGAGTGCGCCTGGGGGCGGGGAATCGGCTCCCCCCCCTCCTTCCTCCACTGATGACGCCTCTAGGAAACTCGTCAACACCCAAGGTAAGAAAACCTCTTAGTCTGAAATCCCAAAATTCATCAAGAAACTTGACACGATCTCGGAAATAACGTTGCCGGAAGACCAACCCATCGAGATTGCCCTGGCTTTGGCAGAGAGGGGCTTAGTCGACCAATTTATGGGGTTATGGCCTTCAGAAAGACAACGGATGACTGGATCCAACGAAACTGGAGGCCCCAACTGCAACAAAGCGTAATCTGCTACCCCGTGGGAAGGGGCTTCTTTATATTTGAGTTCATTTCGAAAGAAGATTGTGATCTGATATTCAGGAGCGAGCCTTATTTTCATGGGCACCCAAGGCCTTTATCTAAATAGATGGACGCCTGACTTCGACCCTACTGTTGATGTTCCAAAAGAGGTCCTGGTCTAGGTCTGCCTCCCAAATCTCCCGGTCCATTGTTGGAGCTTCCAATCCCTGCAAATGATCGGAAACGAGCTCGGGAGGTTCATTGATAAAGCCGACATCAAAGGACATTACCCCTGTGCCAAAATATGTGTAGAAGTCGACCTCGAAGCTGGGCTCCCAGAAGCGGTAAAACTCACTGTAGGAACCTGGCATCATTACCAAAAGCTAGATTATGAACACTTGTCGTTCAAGTGTAGGAATTGCCACGAACATGGCCACTTCCAGAGGCACTGTCCTAAAACTCAGCCTTCGGCAAAAGAAGATGGCGAAGGTTGGCAGAAGGTAAAGAAAGGAAAGGCAACAGAGCCAAAAGAAAAAAAATCTCAATATCTAGAAAAGCAAAACCAATCAAGTCCAGAAGTCAATGAAGGACCAGCAAAATCAACCCAAGCAACAAACCCTCAACTCCATGACCCTACGACGTTTGAAACCCCTGATTCGATCTTCGATCCAACAATTTCAAAAAACCCTGCTAAATCACAGGATGAACACATCACTCTGAGCACGGAATCTGGAGGAGAATCAGAGGGAGGAACCTCTGAATCAAGTAGCTCTCATGGGACGCTAGAAAGGACATCGAGAGGAAGGAAACCCGAGAAAAAGAAAAGAGAAGAACAATCCTACCGGGACGTAGCGCAAGGAGCCCAACACACCATTCCTAAAATGATGAGCACTAGATCCACAAGGAAGCAAGGGAAGGCCCCGAAAGGAGCCACCACCCTCCAAATCGTCAAGTAATGTAGTACGTCTCCTGGAACTGTAGAGGTCTCGGAAGTAAATTAAAAGAAGATGCTCTGAGAGATATAGTCCGAATGACAAAACCCAAGATTCTCCTAATCCAGGGGACTAAACTGGAGGAAGATGAACTCCTCCGCGCAAGATATTCATTCTGGAAAAAAGGATCGGGAAAAGTCGTAAGTGCAAGAGGAGCCTCGGGAGGTATAGCCACCTTTTGGGACAACTCTAAACTAGATCTGATCGATGAAGAAAGCAACACTCACTAGGTCTATACCAAACTGCTCCATAAAGATTCGGGACATTAGGTAAGTCTGTTTAACCTCTACGTCCCGGTTCTTATGTCAGAAAAGAAGACCTGTTGGAACTCTCTAAAGCTTTTCCTTAATGCACATAACATTGAAAACTTAATAATCGCCGGAGATCTCAATGTGACCCTCTCATCCACGGAAAAAAAAGGGGGCTCGCCGATCCACGATCCAGCGAGAGAATGGGTGGAAGATCTTATGATTGATTGGGATTTGGGAGATGTCAAGCCAAACCGGGGAAAATATACATGGTCCAACAAACGGGTTGGCCCGGGACATACTACAGCCCGACTGGATAGATTCCTGGTCCAATCCTCCTTCCTGACTTTCGGTCTCATGGCAAGATAAAAAATCCTTCTGAATTACACCTCCGATCATAAACCCATCCTCCTTTCTCTCGACCCTGGGGAAAATTTGGGCCCCATCCCTTTCCGTTTTAGCCCCCTTTGGACAAGCCAAGAAGGTTTCCAGGAAGTCGTCTCTGAATCCTGGCAAAGACAGACGCTGGGCTCCCCTTTCTTTGTTTGGGAAAAAAAGCTTCGTAGATTAAAAAAGGACCTCAAAGCTTGGGCAAAGAACTTCAGCTCCCCTACCACAGAAAAAATCCGCACTCAAATCTCCCCGGACCGACTTCAAAAAGCCTCTGAAGACAACCCGCAGACCAAGGAATCTTTATCCCAAGAGGCCGACCTCCAAAAAGCCCTCCACAAACCCTGCAAAACCAAAGAAGAGTACTGGAGAATAAAATCAAGAAATCTCTGGCTCCAAGCTGGGGATAAAAATACAACCTATTTTCACAAGCAAGCGGAAGCTTAGAAGAGTTTCATTTCGGTTACTCAAATTAACTTCCAAGGTCAAGTCATCCAAGATTTTGAAGGAATAAAGAGTGTTGTGCACTCCTATTTCAAAGATCTGTTCACCGTCCCGGAAGCTGAAGCTTTAGATCCAACGAGCTACCCATTATCTTCAGTTCCGAAGCTAGTAGGGATTGAGGAGAATAAAAAGTTGACAGCTCCAATAAACATGCAAGAGATAAGAAGAGCCTTAAACCAAATGGATCCAGACAAAGCCCCTGGTCCGGATGGGTTCACCGCTCGGTTCTACATCTCCTACTGGCCTACTATCCAGAAAGATCTTCTCAGAATGGTCAAGAAATCACAGAAGTGTCTCAAGCTGGGAGGAAGCACCAACTCTTCCTTCCTAGCTTTAATTCCCAAAGAGAAAGGAGCCAACAACAGATTCCAACCCATCTCCTTGTGCAATACATGGTACAAAATCACTAAAATAATTGCTAACAGGCTCAAGAATCTACTCCCTGGAATAATTCCGGAAAATCAAGGAGGCTTCATAAAAGGAAGGCATATCCTAGATAATATCATCCTGGTCCAAGAGGCCATTCACTCCAACGGCCAGAGGAAAGGCAAAGGTATGATTGTTAAACTAGATCTAGCAAATGTGTTTGATAAAGTTCGTCTCGACTTTTTTTTTGCAGTCATGGATAAGCTTGGGTTTGGGGAAGACTTCACAAATTGGGTCAAAGCTTGTGTCTCCTGCCCCTGGATCGCCTCGCTGGTTAACGAACGCCCCACAGATTTCTTTCAAGCCTCAAGGGGATTAAGGCAAGGCAAGGCTGTCCCATGTCTCCGCTGCTTTACGCCATCCAGGCATCAGTGCTCAGCTTCCAATTAGACAACTGCCTCAAGAACAGGTCCCTTTCAGGAATAAAAATGGCCCAAAACGTCAAACATATTATCCACGCTTAGTTCGCCGATGATACCTTGTTACTTGGAGGAGCCAACGTCATCTCAGCTAGGCGCTTCAAATCTGAGCTCGATAAGTACAAGGACGCCTCAGGCAACGAACTTAGTGTGCACAAAAGTAAGATTTTCGGGTGGAATTGCACGACTAGGGAAATCACGGACATTTCCAGAATTCTCGGAATTGAGGGTACAATTACTTGGGACTCTTTCAAGTATCTGGTAGTTCCCCTTTTCAAAACATCCCCAAGAGTAAGCCACTGGCTGCCCCTCCTGGAAAATTAAAGCTCATAATTCTGGCATGGGGGGCAAACTGGCTAAATCTGACTGGGAAAGTAGTTCTGATAAAATCTGTCCTAACTAGCCTACCTCTTTTCCAGAACTCAATCCTCCTGGCCCCTAAAACAATTAATCTCAAAATAGATCAAATGATGAGGCGCTTCCTCTGGGAAGGAGGCAGGGACAACGAAAGAAAACTTCACCTTATAAGCTGGGACAAGATCAAAAAGCTTCTGCTGGAAGGAGGCCTGCAAATCCGAGACGTGGCCACCCAAAACCTTGCAATGGGGGCCAAAATTCTGTGGCTCTTAGTGTCGGGGAAAAAAACATGGAGTAAAAGAACCCTCTGCAAAAAGTACTTCTCGAAGAAAAGAGACAGATGCCTGGAACGACCCCCAAAAGCTCTGAAAGGCTCACCAATTTTTTCTCTCCTCCTGAGAGCTCTAGAACACCTGAAAACAAATCTTCACTGGATCCCTGGCAATGGAAAGAAAATTAACATTTGGGAGGATCCTATCCTCGGATCCAAACCCCTAAACCAATCGGAGGGAATGGAAAATATCAAAATCTGGCTTCAGAACAACGATCGCAAAACCCTCTGGGACATCTCGGAATGGGAGGAAGGGGATAACTCTCCCTGGAAAAAATGGAACCTAGGAGATTAATCCGACTTTCTCGAGGCAGAAGCCAAGGCCCTGCTGGAAGAGCTCCAAGGAAAGTCCCCTCGCAAGAACTCGATAAAAGATTCTCGAGGCTGGGGGGTCTCTACGGGGAAATACATAGCAGTCGTTGGTTACAAAGCTATTCAAGCAATCCCTCATGTTCCTCCCGACCCCTCTCCCTGGAAAATTATATGGCATTTCCCCTCTATTCCCAAGATTGATATGTTCAGTTGGACCTTAACCCACAAAAGCGCCCTCACCAGTGAAAATCTAAAGAAGAAAGGTTGGGAAGGACCCTCCCGCTGTCCTCTCTGTAAGGAGGCCGAAGAAACTACAGACCATATTTTCATTGAGTGTGTGTATACAACTGAAGTCCGGACTCACTTTTTAAACCCCTTAAGCTTCAACTTCCCCCAGTCCCTGTCCGAGTTGATAAGCAACCGGAAGCACCTTTCCCAGTTCTCCATGAAGAAAAAGAACCTCTTAGAACGCTGCTGGATGTGGCTTCCTAAATTCCTATTTTGGAAAGTTTGGCTTGAAAGGAACAACAAAATTTTTTGGGAGGAAAGCCACACCTCGTCTCAGATCGCCCAAAAGATTAAAGCCATGATGAGCAAATCCCTGAACTCCAATCAGACTTTGAAGAATTTAACCCCTCTAACCCCAGAGGAAGAGATCTGGCTCACAACTTATGTCCCGAACCATACAAGTAGAGCAAACCTCAAAAGCCTCCAAAAAGAAGATGGGAAATAAGAATGGAAGACCTCGAGTTTATAAAATGGCGTTCCTCCCTGGAAGAGCATCGTCTCTTCTTCGACGGGGCCTCGAAAGGGAATCCCGGTCCAGCAGGAGGGGGAGGGGTTTTGATGGATCCGTTGGGCAAGGTGGAACTCTCCTAAGCATGGGGGCTCGGAAGAGACTCCAACAACCATGCCGAAATCCTTGCCCTGTGGTAGGGACTAAACCTGGCAGCGGAACGAAATGTTCAAAGACTAGCAATATTCAGAGATTCCAGGATAATCATTCAAGCCATCAACGATAAAAAGAAACCAAAGACCCTCTAGCTGGCCCACATCTACTCTAAAATAATCCTCCTCCTGTCTAAATTCGCCTCCTTTAAAATCTATCATATTCTCAGAACCCTGAACAATCTTGTGGATGTCGAGGCCAATAGAGGTTCACTCCTGAGCAAGAACACGCTCCACGTGAATGGTGAGTACATGGACGCCTCAATCCCGTGAGCCTTACCTCTGTCCTGTCGTGTCAGGCTCTGCTCAGAATAGATTGGATGCTCTGTATATACATCCACACGCTCTTTTCTTCAGAACAAACTTGCAGGCAGTATCCATCTTGCGTGATGATGAAGGGTACAACAAAGGTATGGAGCACCTCTCCGATCCAAGAGACTCAGCAGGCATGCTCGGTTATATCTCGGCCAAGGCGATCCAGTTCTTCATCGATCTAGCCCAACTCCAAAGCTATTATCGCAGGAATTCGTGGTGCATAGGAAGGGAAGAGACAATGGCTTCACCCTCATCTCCTGAACCCATGTTGGAAGAAAGAATCAATCTTATGCAGACAGAGCTAGATAGGATCAAAGGATCGGTCAAGGAGAAGACCAACCTAATGCTCAACCTGGATACTGTTGGAGCTAATCGTTGGGACTCCATAAATCAAGAGCTCAAAGCGCTCAGAGAAGAAGTAGTCAACGAAGTCGAGGTCAACTTCAAAGACATTGCAAATGTGATTGGAGGGATGTGCCATCGGCTAAGCAAGCTTGAAACGAAGGTCAAGGAGCTCTCCAACGCTGGCCCAACACCTCAAAGGCCCAGGCGAGTTCAGACAATGACTAGCCCATCCACCGCACTGTTACTGTAATCTTCTCCGTTGTTCACGGCAGCGAAATCAATCTCTTTGGGTCCCCTCGAGACCCTCTTCCAGCCTCTGGAATTTTGTAAATATGGCTTGAGGTGTCGCTCAAAGCAAGCTTTCTTGTTTTCTGCTAGACTGTGGTATGTAATGCACCCGACAGCCTATTTGACGGATTATAATATATAAACCCATTATCCGTTTCTGTAAAAAAAAAAAAAAAACATCTACACAGTAGTCAACCTTGAAACTTGACCTTGAAACTTCCTACAAAGTAGTCAACCTTGAGACTTGACGTGAAAACTTTTTATTTGTAATTCACAATACTCGAGTACTCAAACTAACCCACTGAATTAAATAACATTAACTTATGACATTTGTGCTTACATTATGATATCGCCTCTAACAATTTGGCTTATATGAGACTTGGATTACGTACAGAGCTGATGCATCTTTGAATAGGATTGACTTATATGACAGCTGGATTTACATGATGGCATCCTTTAACAACTTGGCTTATATGAGACTTGGATTTACGTTCTGTATTCTTTTTTTTTCCAACTGGAAAATTTCTCTATTATATTGATATATAATATGTTCTCAAATCAGAATGATTACAAACGCAGCTGAAGAGGCAGCGGATGTAAGAGAGAGAACTTTTGCCTAAGAGAAAGAACTCTCACCTATAGCGGTCTCTCTACTAGCAAAGGGGGAAAATTCTTAAAATAGAAAAGTCGAGACACAAGTAAAAACTGCTAGGAGACTAGAAGAACTTGCATACAAGTATAATTTAATAAACTAAAATCTAAGTTCTGAAGTAAACTTCAACTTTCAAAAACATAAAAGTCAGCTGAGGGTGAGAGAAGCTGTTCTTAGAAGAGAGTAAGAAAGAGAGGGGGCCCCTCATGCCCATCTATCCATAGACTATATGTTATGATGCCCACTTTTTTTTGTAGAGCTGCCTTTGATAACTAATCTGCTGATTTGTTATGCTCACTATAGATGTGTTTGTAGCTAAGATTTTTAAAAGAAAGCTGAAGTAGTCTAATTCTTCCTTCCAAGCTAAGAGAGAGATAGCTTGTAGGTCGCCCTTGTTGCTCAACCACTCAATAATTATTCTGGAGTCCCCTAGAATAATTAATCTTTGAATAATAACAAAAGCTTATATGAGACTTGGATTTTCATTGTCAAGCTTGGATTTACACTGATATAAGTTTTGAATTAACTCCAAATATCAAATTTTCTAAAATGTGTATCAATTCTTCTAAAAATATTAATAGATTTAGATTAAAATGTATATAATTCTTCTAAAAGTATTAATATTTTTTAAATTTTCATCATATTATCCATATCATATCCATATCCATATTTTTTAAAATTTCATCATATTATCCATATGTTGGATATTTTTTAAATTTTCATCATATTATCCGTATGTCACGTTTTTGAATAATAACAGTGACTTACATGATACTTCAATGTTACTTTTTGAATAATAACAATAACTTATATGATATTTGGATTTAAATTATGATATAAGTTGACTTTTGAATTAAATTCAATTGTCAATTTTTTCAACAAATATTAATTTATCTGTTTTTTTTTGTTTTTTTCATTTTTATATATATCAAAGTATTACATTATTAATTTCAGGATATATTAAATTTGAATAATAATTTGTATTTTTTATTATTATTATACACATTATAGAAAGATAAATAGTTAAATATTTGATTTTTTTATTCGATATTTTAATTAAAATATTATATAATTATACACAAAATTGTTATACACATAAAAGTAGGATAAATATCCAATTATTTCAATATGATAAATAGTTAAATATACGATTTTTTTTATTGAAATATTATATAATTATACACAAAATAGTTACATACATAAAAGTAGGATAAATATCCAATTATTTCAATAGGATAAATAATTAAATATTTCATTTAAAAACATATATATTTCAATAAGGTAAATAGTTAAATATTTGATTTAAAAAAAATAAATTAATTGAAATTATATATTATTACACATAAAAGTAGAAGTAGGTTAAATAGTAAAATAACCGATTATATATATATTTTTTTAGTTTTTTCCATTAAAATGTGTTAAATTTTAAATTTGTATTATTTTAAAATTTGTTTGGTTGAAATAATTATTTTAAATTTTTTAAATTTGTTTCGGTTGAAATAGAATAAATAGTTAATTATATTAATTTTTTTTTGTATTATTTTAAAAAGTAAATTAAGTAGAGAAACTCAACATTTTTTAATTAAATGTTACTCAAATTTGATCAGAATTTTGTAAGAAGTTATAATTGGTTTTGATTAATGAGAATTTAAATCATGGAATTTTGTTTCAGGATTTTACTTTTTTACAAAAAAATTCAAATCTTTTAAATTTCAAAAAAATAAGTGCATCAAGGTGGGAATTTTGAGTTGCATAAAAAAAAGTGGACATACCTAAAAGATTGAGGCCGTCCACTTATTAATTCACTCCATTCCTTTACAACTGTTTTTTAAGGATTTTGTCTTTTTAAAAAAAAATCCAAATCTTATAGATTTAAAAAAAATAAGTGTATCAAGGTAGAACTTTGCATTGCTAAAAAAAAGATGAACTTACCTAAAAGGTCTAGAGTCTATTCACTTATTAACTCACTTCACTCCATTCTTTTACAAGGGTTTTCTTATTTTTGTCATTTTTTTAATTGAAATCTTAGAAATTTTGATTTTGCATTATTGTGTAAAAATTGATTTTTTTATTGAAAATTTTCAATTTTGTATTGCCATGTTATATTTGATTTCTTTTTTATTGAAATCTAAGAAATTTCCAAATTTGATTTTTAAAAAGAACCAAATAATCTAAACTTAAAAAAATAATTACATCAATGTAAAACTTTGTCTTGCTAAGAAAAAATGTGTTCACATAAAAAAATTGAGTTTGTCCACTTTTTTTTTGAAAGGTGGCAAAACCCATCATAACTTAGTGGTCAACCAATAGTGATGACAAGTATTATTGGGTGCTATCCATGAATGCCTACTAACTCATCATCCTTATTCAAGGAAAACCATGCCACTTGAAATAACCCTGGTATGCGTAGACTTCCACTCTTGCCAGATGTTGGGTTTGGGCCCTTAACCCATTCCCTTAGGTGTGAGTAAGACCAGCTCTTAGCCAATCATATGTAGCTTTAGGTCTTACACCAGGACCATAGCTTGATTTTTTAATTGAAATTTGAAAATTTTAAATTTTGCATTACCTTGTCAAATTTGATATTTTTATTGAAATCATAAACTTTCTTTGTGTCATTTTTTTTATTGAAATTCTAGAATTTTTTTGTTTTGTTTGCTAGATTGTCTATGTCTTGTGGTACTAGCTTGTGGTCTAAGAAACCGTGATTCATGGGTCTCTAAGCTCTCAAAATCACCTCGAGATCTAAACTATCAAAATCACCTGGAGATCATGCCTTACCTAGACCACACCAACTCTTAGTATTGCTAGATCGCACATGGCATGAGCTACACCAACCCTCCATCTAACCCAATTTCAAACAGTGTAATTTTTGTTTTCTGCTATTGTTCATTGTTTATTGAAATCATAGAAATTCTCATCTTACATTGTTGTGTCGAAAATTTTGATTTTGACTTGTTATGTTAAATTTGATTTTTAAAAATTTTAATTTTGCATTGACATGTCCAATTTAAAAAAAATCAATTTTGCATTACCATGTCCAATTTGATTTTTTATTGGAATTTTAAAAATGCTTTCCATTGCCGTTTCAAATTTGATTTTTTTGACTTCTCATGATTGTGTCAAATTTCATTTCTTTATTTTGCATCTTTTGAATTTTTTCATAATCATTTTTTTTAAAAATATTTTTCATTAAAATCTACTGCAGGTTAAAATTGATTGGTTGAGATTACATATTGTTGAGGTTTTTAAATATATTTTGATTGGGGATTTGGTTTGTCAAATTTTAAATTATTGGTTGAGATTACATATTGTTGAATTTTTAAATATAATTTGATTGGGGATTTGGTTTGTCAAATTTTAAATTTTGATTGTGCCCTCTAAAAGATGGTTGTAAACCCTAAACTATTAGGGTTTTTTTATTTTATATTTTTTGAATATGTAACATAAACAATTGTGAATTTTATTTTTTTAATAAGTTTAAGTTAAATTTGATTAGTCAATTAATTTTTCCCAACTATTAATATCAATTTTTTTTTCAACTATTAATATCATTTTTTCCAATTATTAATATCATTGACTACTTACCATACACATATACACAATTAAGACATCACACCTATAATATAACATTGCTAATTATTTGGCATACAGTGGGGATATCATCACACCTTTTAGGCATACAGTGGGGATATCAGTGGTCTAAACAATTAAGACATCACACCTATAATATAACATTGCTAATTATTTGGCATATAGTGGGGATATCATCACACCTTTTAGGCATACAGTGGGGATATCAGTGGTCTAAACAATTAAGACATCTTGGCATACAGTGGGGATATCATCACACCTTTTAGACATACAGTGGGGATATCAGTGGTCTAAACAATTAAGACATCACACCTATAATATAACATTGCTAATTATTTGGCATACAGTGGGGATATCATCACACCTTTTAGGCATACAGTGGGGAATTGACCTTTTTTTTTTTCTCATAACAATTTAATTATATTGTTGTTTTCAAATTTATGTAGTGAAAGGTTTAGAAGGTATTTTTAGGATAATTCACAATTGGTGTCATTTTTGTGTATATACTATATTTTTAATGATTGGGAGGAGTGTTTTCCTTGCAAACACAAGTTTATAAACAACTTTCACTTTGTTGTAATGGAGGCACAAACATATGGGAGGGGTGTTTCCCAACAAATATAAATTTATAAACAACTTGCATTTTGTTGTAATGGAGGTACAAATAGATGGGATGAGTGTTTTCATTGCAAATGCAAATTTATAAATAATTTTTATTTTGTTTTCCTTGCAATTGCAAATTTATAAACAATTTTTATTTTCTTGGAATGGAGGTACAAATACACATTAACAAGATGAGCCAAAGAGTTCTTGAGCAACACAAACCGAAATTATTTATTATATTTAATTATGACAATATGTGAAAATTTTGAAATGGAATGAATTGAAATTTACATTGAAATAGAAATTGATTGATTATGATTTGAAATATAGTAAAAAGATAAATGGAAAGATGAGAATATTAAGTTTATTAAGTGTGAATGGGTTGTAAAATTGCAATTTTTCTTAGTTTATTAATATAGTTAATAGTTTTATTAAAAAAATAAATCAATTGGTAATTAGTTAAATATGATTAAATGATCCTTAAATAATAATGGCCAAGCATTTAATGAGTTTATACTTTTGATCATATTTCATTGTTTTTAGCCAAAATAGAATAGAGTATTTGGACATTGATACCTTTGAAGGAAACTATTCTAATGTAAGCACTTGACTCATGTTTTCAAGGGTTTATAACTTTCTTATGCCAATAGTAATAAAACAAAGGGTTTATAACTTTCTTATGTCAATAGTAATAAAACAAAGCATTTTTGTTGGAGTTTTTTTGATTGAGATTTACTCCAAGTTAAATCAAGGATGTTATTTGTTTGCAAAGTTAAATAATTTTCCACACCTAATGTTCAATAACTAAGGGAGTGAATGGGCAATGATTCAAGCACTAAAATTATTAATAAAAGTATTATAATCTATTTTTCATTAAGATTTGTTTTGATGAATTGTATAGATGCATACTTTTCACATTGTACACGTCATATTGACATTAGAGTTAGTGGTTTGTTGACCATGCATGATTAAGAATCATAGAGAATACAAGGAGAGTTTTAAGTCATTGTTGTCGAGATTAGAGAGGAGTAACCAACTAAAGATAGTGGCGTATCACATGAAGAAAACAAATCAGAATACTTGGAGGCCATAGTGATATGGTTGGTGCAGAATATAGCAACACTAATTGAGATGGTGTTGCATCTTATAGAAATGAAGTATAAGAAGGAATAAGAATGCAAAATATAATTCAAGTGTGGGGAGGAAGATGTTATCCATGATAAAATTGAAGGTAAAAACCTTGTAATCTTTGGCAATAACATTTCTTTCATTTCATTTTTTAATACTCCATTCATGTTGAAATCAAAACTCAAATACCCTCGCATGATGAACAAATAGATTTTGACAAACTTAATAGTTGGCTAATGTAGTGAAAGGTATATTTCAGTGTCTATAGAATAAGAGAGTAATGACATATCTCATTCCATGTATGATGATCTTTGGAAAATATTTGATTTGGTGAGAGAGGTATCTAAATGGGAACACTTCAAGGAATTTGACTAAATTACAATTCTATCCCATAGGGCTTGTAGATGATCAATGCTTGAGATAACGTTGCTATTGGAAAGAGAAATAACATAGTGTTTAGGGTTATATGTCCAAGTTATGGAAGCAAGTCATCATGTTAGGTATTACACATGAAGTACCTTGGAGGTCTATATGGTCATATTTGAAGAAAATTGTGATCTCTAATTGCCAATATGTATAGATTAAACACACCCAAAATATATTTATATTGCACTGGCATGAAAAGGAGGCAACAAAAGAATCAATAAGAAGCATCTAAAACAAAGGCAAGGAAGTTGCAGGCATGGTCTAGAAGGAAAAATATTCCAAGGAGATTTGTAAACATTGTGATGTAAATGGACATAGATGAAAACGTGTTGAATGCTTCATTGGAAATTGCTTCCATGATGGTACAACTCCAAGAAAGATGCAACGATAATGACCAAGATGGAAGGTCAAGAGATAGAAAACAACTATGATGTGGACAAGAACCTTCTTTAAGTTACACTGCAAGAGCTAAACACAAACGAAGAAAGGAATGCACTCTTCCAAGTCAATGTTTGGGGGGGAAATATGGTGGTAAATGCTCCCTTCAATACTGTTTCTCAATGCAACGTGACTTCCACAGTGTTAGTTGATGAACTTGGTCTGGGAACATACTAGAACATGAAAATGACGAGGTGTTGTAAATTTAAGTTTACCATTAACGTTGATTGTGTCAATGAGGTGGAATCTAATGTAGCACCACTTGATGTATGTTGTGTGATGATTGGCAACTCCTTACCTATGGGATATGGATGCACTCTTTTATAGAGGAGAAAACAAATATCGCATGGTCAAAGGTGGTGGGACGTACCTCATCAAGGCACACAAGGGAAATGATCACATAAGCTAGGGAAAAAAACTAATTGACAACAACTGGAAAAAAGAGTGCCTTCAAATAAGATGCAGAAGAGGACTTAGAGGAAAGGGTAGAAGCTGATATCTTCCACCTTCACAATTGAGCCTTTTTGGAACTCAAAAGCCTCCAAAATGGGGAGGTGTGCTTTGAAACATATTTAAAAAGCCAAGACAAATATCATTGTATGGATGGCTTGGAAAAAGAACCAACTTTGTTGGTTCAAAGGAAAAGAATACATGCAATATTTCCACATGATATGTCTTAAGTGACCAAAGTTGACTCTGTCTTAGAAAAATTAGTTATGCCTTCAAGAGTAAATTAAATACATTTGATATAAAGTCGATGAGTGATTAAAATTGTTGGTAAGTGTTGTCTTTAATAAATTTATTAAACAAGACACTTAATAGTTTGATTTAGTGAAATTGATTAAATGGCCTTAAATAATAACGATGAAAGCATTTACTGAATTGATACATTCAATCATATTTAACTTCATATCTAAACAATTATATAAAGGGGCACAAACACAAATTGAAGCACATGGGTTTTGGACATAGAACTTGGAATTTGGTGAAAAATAATAAATTTTCACCATTGTGTCCTCAACAATTTGAGTGGAAGAGAGAAAACAAAATAAATATGATCTAAAATGGATTATTATATATTTTTTCATCTATTTTGTTAATCTGTGGGTGGAAAAATTGGAGCTATTGCTTGTAGGGTCCATTTTAGGGGTAGGTCATTGACCAGGGGATCAAATTTTGCTCAAAAATTCAAAGTGCTCGGAATCGCTTCAAACCGGACAAGAGCATAGGCCTCGTCGTTGCGAACCCAACGCAACTCGTTTCGTCTCAAACGGACATCGGGAGCGAGAGATATAGCAATCTGTTCATTAAGTCAAACAGGCAATTTTTTTTATGTTGACTGTACAATCCGTACAGGCTGACGTGGCAGAGACGTACGACCGTAGGTGTGGTGACGTGGCAGTTTATTATTGGATGACAGGTGGTCGAATGGGAAGACGACACGTGGCACTGTTCGAGCGAGTGGTTGGATGCCACGTGGCCCAATCAAGGGCTGCCACGTGGCACCCCGGTAGTGGTTGTCATTGTTGTTTGTTAAAATGTATGGAGTCCATGGGGTTCAACCCCCGGACCTCCCCACCGCATAACATTCCACAAACTCCAATAACCAATCGGGCTACCGCTTATGCCTTGACATATATGTGTATCAGATTTAATTTAAAGTTGATTGTTGGTATAGTTTTGGGCCGCGACCGGGCCGGGCCTAGCCCAGCCCTTGGTCGTGCGCTTTCATATAAATGTGACCACGGTTATGTGTTATGTATTAGTGCACGCGCGTTTTATAATATGGTTCCAACGGTTATAACTCCCACCAAGTGTTATGTTCTCATTTGATATGGATGAAGCCCCATTTGTTTAAGCACGCAGTCCTATGACCCATATGCCCAGGTGCTAGGCGGTTAGGGGCTGGCGCGCCCTTAACCGTCCTACGGTTTGTACCGTTGGCACGGTTGCACCCGGTGCTGGTTTTTCATGCTTTATATTGCGTGTGTGCCAGGTTCACACAACAAAGGTGCAATTTGTAGATGTAGAGACAACAAGCTTGAAGAGGGAGACTTCCAAGAGGCCTAACTTCTTCGTTTTTCGACCGATTGAGGTGCCGAAAGAGGCCAGACAGGGGTTTTTGGACTCTCTGAAGCCATTGGAGAAGCCGGTTTGTCATTTTGAGCATTGTAAGACATGTTTTTGAGCACTTTTGAGCAATTAATAATAATGATCCATTGGAAGCTGGACCAGGAGATGTAGCCCAAGAGAGGGGTGAACTCCTTTATCAATTGCTGTGTTTATGTGCTTATGTTCATTGATTATGCTGCTATCTATGTGTATTTTGCATAAGTAATCCCTTAATCTATGTGTTGCAAACTGATCCTTTTGCTTTAAACACATAACATTTACATTGCAAATAATTTCAAGTATTTCAAGTCTTCTTCAATTTTAGATCAAGTTGGTATCA
>ML778833.1:41675-67301 GCA_009831015.1 Picea engelmannii | reverse complement strand
ATTCGATATGGTCCTTTCAAGATTATCGACAAGATTGGTAACAATGCTTTTCGTTTAGATTTGCCTCCTTATATGCAGATGTATGCAGTTGTTAATGTTGAGAATTTGAAGTTGTATGAGCCTCCATTGATTGATGATAAAGGGGAGCATGTTCATATTCCTTCCATAGATGATTTTTCTCCATAGTATCTAACAGAACTGCAGGAAGACGCCATCCTTGACAGGAGAATGCGAACTTCAAAACGAGGAAATGTGGAGTATCTTCGAGTTGGTCTTAAAGGGACGAATCCAAGAAAGGCCAAGTGGATTGAGGTTGGATGGGTGAGGGCACTCTACCCTCATCTTTGCANAGCTTCCCAATGGGGAGGTGTGATCAGGGGATCAAATTTTGCTCAAAAATTCAAAGTGCTTGGAATCACTTCAAACCGGACAAGAGCGTAGGCCTCATCGTTGCGAACCCAACGCAACTTGTTTCATCTCAAACAGACGTCGGGAGCGAGAGATATAGCGATCTGTTCATTAAGTCAAACATGCAAAATTTTTGATGCTGACTGTATAGTCCGTACAAGCTGACGTGGCAGAGCCCTACGACTGTATGTGTGGTGACGTGGCAGTTTATTATTGGATGACAGGTGGTCTAATGGGAAGACGACACGTGGCACTATTCGAGCGAGTGGTTGGATGCCATGTGGCCCAATCAGGGGCTGCCACGTGGCACCCCGGTAGTGGTTGTCATTGTTGTTTGTTAAAATGTATGGAGTCCGTGGGGTTCAACCCCCAGACCTCCCCATCGCATAACATTCCACAAAATCCAATAACCAATCAGGCTACCGCTTATGCCTTGACATATATGTGTATCAGATTTAATTTAAAGTCGATTGTTGGTATAGTTTTGGGCCGCGACCGGGCCGGGCCTAGCCCAGCCCTTGGTCACGCGCTTTCATATATATGTGACCACGGTTATGTGTTATGTATTGGCGTGCACATGTTTTATAATATGGTTCCAACAGTTATAACTCCCGCCAAGTGTTATGTTCTCATTTGATATGGAGGGAGCCCCATTTGTTTAAGCGCGCGGTCCTATGACCCATACGCCCAGGTGCTAGGCTGTTAGGGTCTGGCGCACCCTTAATCGTCCTACGGTTTGCATCGTTGGCGCGGTTGCGCCCGGTGCTGGGTTTTCACGCTTTATATTGCGTGTGTGCAAGGTTCACGCAATAGAGGTGCAATTTGTAGATGCAGAGACAACAAGCTTGAAGAGGGAGACTTCCAGGAGGCCTAACTTCTTCGTTTTTTGACCGATTGAGGTGCCGAAAGAGCCCAGACATGGGTTTTTGGACAGTCTGAATCCATTGGAGCAGTCGGTTTTTCAGTTTGAGCATTGTAAGACATGTTTTTGAGCACTTTTGAGCAATTAATAATAATGATCCATTGAAAGCTGGACCAGGAGATGTAGCCCAAGAGAGGGGTGAACTCCTTTATCAATTGTTGTGTTTATGTGCTTATGTTCATTGATTATGCTGCTGTCTATGTGTATTTTGCATAAGTAATCCCTTAATCTATGTGTTGCAAACTGATCCTTTTTCTTTAAACACATAACATTTACATTGCAAATAATTTCAAGTATTTCAAGTCTTCTTCAATTTTAGATCAGTCATGCTTTGATGATTTGGGGTCCAAACCCTTTCAGAGCTTGTTTGAGGCCTTAAACGACCATTTTTTGGGTCAAAACTTTGTGAACACAATTCTCAACCTCTCAACACTATTTACACATTGAGAGCTTGTTGATGTTAGTGGTAGCATCAGACAGGTATTTCCACACAGGTCTATGTGTCTAGACGTGTGGAAATGAATTTACAGTTTAATTAAATGAATTATTAATGTAAATTTATTTTGTTAATTAATTATATAATTAGTTAATTGAGTTATTTAAGAAACATGCTAAAAGTACTTAGCATGCAACATGTAATCTAAATCTCAAGTGAGTGTGAGAAGTAATATCAACCACAGATCACTTTGGAGATTAGAAATAGATTGTAATTCATGATTATAAAAGAAAGGCTACGGTGAAGGAGAAGACACATATTCACACAGATAGAAAAGGAGGACCTTTGCTAGTGTGGAGTCTTCAAGGTCACACTCAGGAGTAGAGAATGACCTCTACTCGAGTGCTTGGATCATGAAGGAAGGTGATTCAAGAGGGCCAAGGATTACACTTGACATACTCTTGAAAGATTCAAGGAGATATTGGATAGGGAAGGAGAAGGAATTCCATCTAGAGATCAGGTCAAGGAGAAGAGAGAACAAAGTATTACGTAGATGGGTTTTAGTCTGAGGAATCCACATGAATGTGTTGGAACGTACACAAATTTCTGTATGGATACACAGTCCAGACCTTGGCAGGTTAGTCTGCAGTTGTATTTCTCTCAGTGGGCCATTATCCCTGTTATGGGAGCCCTTATTTTAGCATAATAAAATCATTCTCAACACTGAGTTTACCTCAGGGGTTTTTCCAGGGGTTTATACCCCAAAAATTTGGTGTTCTTATGGATTTGATTTGGTTTCCTTATTTATGCTTTTGTTGCATGTTTATTTGATTACTCAACTATGCTTTTAATAGATAAAATGATTTTGTTTTGAGCTAATTGTTGGGTGTTGATTATGAGAAATTTCAACATATGGTATCCAAGCACACCTAGGGTTGAAAGAAAATCAATATGGTATCATAGCAGGTGCTGTCAAGGGAATCCAAATCTTAGATCCATAGCAGATTCATCACCAACAAAAAGAAATCAAAGGACAAATTTTCAGGGAAACAGGCAAAGCTAGGTTTTTGCAGGTGTACGTAGGCATACAAGATTCATAGAAGACATAGTTTCATACATACATGATTTGCAGTGGATCAAGTCACGTACATACACGATTTGCAGTGGATCGAGTCACATACATATGTGATTTTCAGTGGGTTAAATCATGTACATACACGATTTGTAGTGTGTTGAATCACATGTATATGTGCTTTGCAGTGTTGAAAGTCACGTATAAGTTGTACAGGTCAGCACAGGGGAAGTTTTCCAATAGCAGGTTATTTACAGGGAATTTTATCATGTCTTAGGGATGGAAACAACACCGTTGAGAGTTGAAGATAGATTGAATGGAGCATCCAACTTCCTATCTTGGAAAGAAAGAGTGACTTTGGCATTGAAGGACTATGACCTTTGGGAGTTAGTGGATAAAGAGGTTACTCCACCGACATATCCGATAGATTTAGTTTCTCACAACAAGAAGGATATCAAAGTAAAAAGGGTCCTCCTAGATTCATTGAAGGATCATATAATCCCTCACTTAAACGAGAAGAAGACGACCAAAGAGATGTTTGATGCCTTGGTAAGTTTATTCCAGAGCAAGAACATGAATAGAAAGATGGTCTTAAGGAATAAACTTAGATTAGTTCAGATGTCTAGATAAAATAATGTTACCAACTATATCATGAGGATAAAACATGTATGTGAACAACCTGCATCCACAAGGGAGAAAACAGAGGACCCAGAGCTTGTGAATGTGGCATTGAATGGTATTCCCAAGTCATGGGAACCATTTGTCAAAGGAGTTTTTGCTCAGGAAAATATCCCAGATTGGTAGATACTTTGGGATGATTGCATCCAAGAAGAGACTCGGGAGGAGTTGAAGATTAGAAAGCATGGAGGTAGTGAAGAGAACTAGGCTCTTGTCAGTAAGATGAGGAGGGGAAAATGAAAGGGTTATATCAAGAAGGGTAACAATGATGAAGGATCATCACAACCCGGGAAGAAGAAGAACTTGAGTAAAATCAAGTGCTTCTCATGTCATAAGAATGGACATTATGCATCTCAGTGTTTGGAGAAGAAGACGAAAGGTAATGAAAAGACACAGAAAACAACATTAGCAGATACACAACTTGATGAGTTTTCAACGAAATTTGAGAAGGATTACTCAATGGTTTCTTGCCTTTCTACTAGCACAACAATGAGGAGTGCTTGGTTCTTCGATAGTGGTGCATATTGTCATATGACAAAAGCATGAGATCTATTTAGCAATATGACCGAGAGGGACTCAAAGATTCATGTGGAGCTTGGTGATGATGCCAAGTGTGCAGTAAAGGGAGAGGGAACAATTACATTCCATATCGAATCAGAAGGGTATATTTTTGGGGTACAACGAGATCTCAAAGGATTATAGGATCTTCATTCCAGGGTAGAGGAAGACAATTGTGAGTAGAGATGTTAAGTTCAAGGAGAAATTAGCATCTAGGAGTACTCAAGAGTCATCAGCAGTGACAGAGGACAAGGAACAACAAACTCTGAAGGATGAGAAACAATCAACAGTTCAGACTTTGGGTGGAGAGGAGGTGTTATCCTCTTCTATCCCTGTTAGGAGACCCAGGTGGCTATTACAAACAATGAGGGATGATGGTGAGGCTCTTAGGAGTGTGGTAAGAGAGCACAGACCTACAAAGAAGTTTCTGAACTATATGGTGATTATGAGTAGCATCATTGATGCCGAGCCTTCCATTTTTTAGGAAGCAACATATCAACATGTATGGTGGGATGCCATGGTAGAGGAGTACACCTCTATTATGAGGAATGATGTTTGGTACATAGTGCCAAGACCAGAGGGGAAGTTAGTTGTGAGGTATAGGTGGCTCTACAATATCAAGCATGATACATATGGTAGCATAGAGAAGTTCACGGTGAGGTTTGTGGAAAGAGGGTTCTCCTAGAAAGAGGAAGTGGACTACGGGGAGACATTTTCTCTAGTCGCCATGTATTCTTCTATTCAAGCTATTATTTCAATTGCTTCAGTTATGAAGTGGCGGATACATCAAATGGATGTGAAACAACGTTCCTCAATGAGATCATTGAGGAGGAAGTATACATAGAGAAAACTCATGTCTTTGAGGTACATGGGAGGGAGTCTCATCTGTGTAGGCTTAATAAATCCTTGTATGGACTCAAACAAACACCCAAGGTGTAGTATTCCAAGATCGATGGATACTTGCAGAGTATGGTATTTACCAAGAGTGAGGTAGATCCTAACTTGTACTTCATACTTGTTGGAGAGGATATTATCATCTTGGTTATGTATGTTGATGATTTATTTCTCACAGGTTCAGAGGAGCTTATTGCAGGGTGCAAAATAGATTTGTCTAGTGAGTTTGAGATGAAGGACATTGGCTTGATGCATTATTTCTTGGGGTTAGAGGTATGGTAAGCATCACGAGAGATCTTCCTTGGATAAGGGAAGTATGCAGTAGAGATTTTGAGGATATTCAGGATGGAGGACTGTAAACCGATGGCTACACCTATGATTACCTATCTGAAGATGATTGACACTTCAGATTCAGAGTTGTTGGATCAAAGGATATACTTACAACTGGTAGGGTCCTTGATGTATTTGGTTAACACCAGGCCAGATATTTGTTTTTCTGTGAAAAACTTGAGTTAGTTCATGGTAGGGCCAAGGCATGTGCATTGGATTACAACAAAGCACGTGCTTAGGTACTTGATGTTGATGATTACAAATGTGTGAGACATCCTCCAGGACACATACCTGAGAGAGAGCCCCTACGTTGGGTGTGTGGTTCCTATCTAAGACAAAACTGGAACGTTGTGCTGGCCTCCTAATTACAGAGAGTTGAGATGATACTCTAGATGATTCTCCTGTGTAACACAATGAGAAAGAAGCTATTGAGTTGGACGTGCCCATGGCTGAGCATAGGTGAACGTGTTAAAACCCATGAGCTGGGTGCATCGTTTTGAGACAGAAATGAAATGATGTAATAGTCTCCTCTGAGCAGAGAGTTGAGATGATGAAATCTAGATGAATCTCCTGTGTAATGCAGTGAGAAATAATATCTATTGAGTTGGACGTGCCTGTGGATGAGCACAAGTGGACATGATCCTATTGGTTGAGCACTAGTGAGTGTGGTTCTCCTGTGAGACACAGTGAGATAGAGATATGGACATCCCTGTGGTTGAGTACAGATGGATGTACCCCAAGTGGTTGAGAACTAGTGGGTGTATGTGATCCCTTTCTATATTGTTCAAGAGCTAGACTTACCTGTAACCCTATTTGTAATGTAAAGGGTAGAGGTCAACCCCACCTGAATGTAAAAGATAATTAATATGGTAATTATTAATTGTATTATAATTTATTGAGGTTGGCCCTGTTGTGGAAATAAACACTATTGTTGAAAGGTTCAGTCTAATATAAGTAAAGGTAAATTCCCCATTGAGGAATAATAACACAAGTGTGAGTTTGGAAATTTCAACAACTACTTCCTTCTTGGGAAAAGTGCGCACCTCTCTTGGGCGCTAGTCTTCTAGGGTTTGTGAGCACCATTTTGTGTGCTAGTCCTTCATGTTGCTGGAGATATTTATCTTGAAGAATATAACAAAGTATTGATTGGGTTTTCTTCCCTTGTTGAGAAGGGTTTCCCAAGATACTTCTTGTGTACTTGTGCATGGTGTTTCTTCTTGTGATCTTGGTTGCTGCAACAAATTGTCTATGGTTTAAGTAAAAATGCTAAAAATGGAATGAAATTCATTCTTAAGCCTATATTATTGAAAAATAAACATGGTTTCAGAGCATAGGTATTGAATAATTCATTACACAAACAATTTTTAGCCATCTTCTCTCTCCTGCAAAACTGTACGACCCTCCTAGTGTTTCCAGAAATTCCGTACGACCTACCTTTATGAGAGATTTCAACACTTGGCACTTGGACGCTGGGGATAAAAAGAGGATAGGAGTCTACGACCTCCTTCAGTGCACCTCCAACAAGCTTCATAGTGCATTTCCGAGCATTTTGACTTTTTGGCCCTAGGGTTTCTAGGGATTCACTAATTTCTAGAAAAAATTCAGAATTAGGGTTTCTGCAACTCCTTGAATAAGCTCTTCATATTACTAGTGTTATCATATCTTTAAAAGGCTTATTGTTGGAATTCATAAGTTCAACAAAACCTAAAATTTCTAGACTATCCTAGCCGTTAGGTTTTCTAGCCCAGTTGACAAGGGTTTGTGAAGAATCCAAAATTATGATAAAAATAATAATGATGGAAAACAAAATTGATGGATCAAGCAAAATCAATTCCTAGAAGTCAAAAATTCAAGGAGAATAAGACATCAACATCTCAACACTCTCATGTATGGTTCCTACCAATGATAATACTTAGTTAATTGACAGTGGTGCCTCCAGGCACATGACCGGTTTTAGAGAACACCTAACAAATTTTGTTGAGAAAGAGACACATCTACATGTTGTCCTTGGAGATGATGCCAGATATAATGTAAAAGGAGTTGGAACTTCTACCTTCCAACTAGATTCAGATATGTCGCTTCAATTAAAATAAGTACCATATGTACCTGGAATGAAGAGGAACCTTGTCTCCGTTTCAGCCTGGGAAGACAAAGGCTACAAGGTTACCTTATTAGAAGGAAGAGTTATTGCATGGAACAAAGACTCACATAAAAATTCTGCCAAAGTAATTGGTGTATGAGAAAACATCTAGTACAGATTAACCATTAGACCAGTCCATGCCCCGCTACATGACACTATCAGCTTGAGCTAACTATGGCATAAAAGACTTGCTCACATTCATTATAGAGCTCTCCCAACTCTAGGGAAAATGGTAATAGGTCTTCCAGAGATACAAATTCAAAATAAATGTGTTTTCAAAGGTTGTTCTCTTAGAAAAAATGTTAAAGGATCCTTATTAAGCAGTGACAATAGATCTAAGTAAATCTTGGACTTGATACATTCAGATGTGTGTGGGCCAATGACTCTTGCATCTCTAAATGGGTACCTATACTATGTAATCTTCATATATGATCACTCTCGGAAAACTTGGATTAACTTCCTGAAGAACAAGGATGGAGTCTGTTATCTCCTCAAATAAATTGGTGGAAATTTTTCTTTTGAGGTGATAGGTTGTGGTCCAAAATTTATTCCTAAATTTTTGTAGGTAGCTTAGAGAGTCTATTTTCTGTAAATAAGCTCAGAAAGAATTTTTGATTTGGTTTGGTCAAGCAAAATTCAGAATCTCAGGTTTTAGTGGTTTAGACGAGCCTAAAACACGCTCATTAACCACTGAAAGCCTTTGTTCTCGGTAGTTAAGAGGGCAAAGAAAAAGTACAGTTAACTACCGAAAACCTTTCAACGGGAAAAATGAAAAGGCCATGCTTTTGCACGAGCCAATTGTCAATTGGCGCAATGATGGAAACGTAACTGCTGAAAGCTCATGAAGGTGGTAAGGTATGGACGTTCTGGTTATATCTATCCGAAAAATTGAGATCCTGTTGTCCTTTCAACTGCATTTGTCTTTTCAAAATTAAGACACGAAAATACATAAATTCATGCATGTTTTCACGTAGCCTCTCATCATTTCCAGTCATGAGTACACAATCCATTATGACCCCATTAAATCTCTCATTTAATCTTCATTCATTATCAATTTGAATTCGGGAGTTATTGAGATAATCTTGAGTTCGTGATTTCATCAAACAAACACATTTCCAGAGATCATAATTCCGTTTCCCATGGTGATTGTCGAGCGCAGTTAGAGTCCAACAAATCGCTCTCAAGCCAATTTTCATACCAATCAAGCCAGGTCGATTCATCAGGAAAGTTCAAAACCCATCTTGTTTTAGTTTAAATGAATATCCCACCGAAACTCGAAATTTTCGGCATGCTCTCAATCAGTTTGTTGCCTAAACTCGGTTAGTGTTTGAGCTTTGTGATCTGAACTCTGTGTCACCCTATCCCATTTGATCTTCCATGAGTCATACTCTCTGTCATCCTAAATCATAGAGTCTTTGTCTCCCTAGCATTCAGTTTTCCTTAATCACAGGTACAATCAACATTTACTAATGCCAAAAGCACGGCCAGTTTTGAGGGCTGAAGTGGATGGAGTTTGGTACCTTGAGGCGCACCCTGAGGTGGACGAGTTCTTCAAGCAGACTTGAGTGTATACCTATTGTGAAAAACTAGCATATTTTCATCAATAGGTGTCCGAGACTTTTTCTAGCTCGTATGATGGAAGAACAACAACAATGGGAAAGGAACAGTTTGTGGTTGATGAGGCAGCCATAGATGAGTTCAAAGGTCTTCCCAGAACAGGTGATTGTTGGTTCAAATCAACGGTACCTTCAAACATAGAGTTTAGGTCCCACCTACAACCTCTGCATAAAGATCTTACATGGAACCTAAATGTCTTATCTGGAACCTAAATGGCAATCTCTCTTGAAGGCTATCTTTGTCTATATCAACTGTGAAGGTAGATACAACAAAATCATGTTCTACTACTTCAAGCTTTTAAATAATTTCATAGGGAGATCTCCCATCAATTTACATTTTACCTACACAAAGCCCTCACGAAAATGTCTAAATAGGTCAAGGCCAAGCCCACTAAGGTGGCAAGCAGATTGTCTCATCAAGGACTCATTACTCTTATTGTCAAAGAGTCATTGAAGAAAAGGCAGGTAGATTGGAACTATTTCCTCTTCTGGAATGAATTCCAGACTGATTGGCAACAACAAGAGAAGGGTAAAAATGATTCCACTAAAAATACTATTACTCCTAAAAGAAGTCATAGAAAACAGAAGGGTATATCACCACCAAGAGATCCAATAGAATCATCATTTGTTAAAAAGAAAAGAATCAAAAGAAAGTTACAGTTTGAGGGTGAGCAGTCCAAGGACCATGCTACATGAAGTAACCCTTTAAACCTACCCTATAGTGATTCAGAGCCAGAAAAAGAGTTAGCAGAGACACAGGGTAATGTATAGGCTGGACAAGTTGCAAACGATTGTTCCAACTTACCTTCACCAACTCCTCCAGAGGCACACAGTCCACCAGTGGAAAAAACCTCTTCAAGTAAGACTAAAGCATCTAGGGCACATAAAATCAATAAACTCCTGTAACAAGTCTATGAAATGGAAGTCTTAGAAAGAGTTATTAAAAAGGCTAATACAGACTTGACTGAAAGAAATGCAAATCTTTTCAAAATAAACCAAACCCTCAAAGAGAAGCATGACAAGATTAAAGATAGGAACAGGGTATTGATAAGGGAGAACATGGAGCTGTACAAACAACTTAGAATTCCGAGGTTGAAATTAAAAGAGTCTCAATCACCAGCATAGGAGAAAACCGGTTTGGAGACTCTAGCTAACTTAGATACAACCATGGTAGATACACCAGAGCCTTCCACACAACCAGTTGAAGTTCACAGATCTGCACGAACAAGGGCTGCATCATCCAAAAAACCTTGAACATTCAACAAGGAATCAAGGTAATCATTTTTGCAAATTTTGAAGTTTTCTCAAAGATGAAGTTTTGGTGGTTTAGGCAAATAGGATGACTGTTCATTAACCATCGAAAATAGAGCTTTCGGGAGTTAATCCAATCAAGAGCCTTCTAGGTTAACCACCGAAATCCTGTCACTGCCAGAATGATTGAATTTTTGCATAGATCGAAGTTTTTTGAGTTGGAATGGTTTGAAATCTCTTCGAATGGACATTTGATGAATTGTCAAGTCAGATCCAGTAGCTATTTTTGATGGATAATGGAAAGAAGAGGTGTTTCAAACGTTTTTGGTACCTTTGACAAAGGCAGAAAATCATGATGCTTACTCACATCAACAGATTCGAATTTGTATCTCTTGGAAGAGTCATCACTCAGCCTTGGAAGGCTATCCTGCACTGCACCATTACTCTACAAGAGATGAAGACCATGAAATATGTGATTGACCATTTTTGGGGATCATTCCATATCTTTTGCAAACTAAATTTTGACTTTCTATCTTTAGCATATTTGATCCATGCTTTCAGGATCTCAAAACTGCATTGTAAAGCTATAAAGCTAAAGGTAGAATAGGAACTAAGGGTTCGACTTTGGAGACTTTTTTCATATTATTTACTCAAACTTCTCATTTTCATATTAAGTAATACAAGCTTCTTTTGCCATAACTTGTTCATATTTCATCTTCTTATCTATTCTGTACTTGCACTTGGATATTATATTGATGCTGTTATGCTTGTTTATGCCCGATAACTGTCATCTTATCATTGCATTCATAAGTTAAACTTTGCAGGTATTATGGTGATTATTGTAATTGGCCATTCATATATGCTTTATATGTGATTCTGCTGATATAATAGTTATTTCTCCATACATCCCTTTATTTATAAACTCTTTGAACATTTGTGGTTGAAAGCCTTGTCCATCTAAATGTGTTCATGCATGTTTTGAGTGAGAAATGATTCAGTCCTCCGAATTGATCCAAACCCACACTTATTATTGAGAAAACAATTACCAAAAGATTAAGTTACCAGGCATCTCTGACTTACAGCCTAGGAGAGTTTCCTGGAGTGCTAACAAATTGGCACCGTTGTCGGGGAGAGGAGATCGAAGCTCAGCTTCCTTGGGAGATGGCATAGATCCATCTTTGATGATAGACAAAGACTGGACATCATTTGGGTTGTAACTATCTATCTGGCGAGTCCATTGAAACGAAGTAGCTCCAAAAAGAGCTCACACCAGGGCGAACCAAGAAGGCCCACTGACAACACCATTTCCTGATCCTGAGAAGATCATCAGTTAGGGAAAATCTTTACAAAGACAGGCTTCTGGATCTGCAAAGACATCAAATTCAGGTATTCAAACCGACACTTCTTCTTTCATATCTAAAAGGCCTCTAGTTGAATCCCCTACTGCTAAAACTCATAGTTCTCAGAAAATTGAAAGTTTATCTGAAATATTGAAGGTAGAGGAACCTTCACTTTCCTCTAATGTTACTGACTCTGTTCTTGAGAATCATATTTCATCCAATCTTAAAGAGATAATTACAGGGTTCTCTCAGCAAAGAGAAACCTCTTCTTCATCTTCTTTGAATTCCTCACCCACCAAACCTACATAAGGTGTTTTCTACACTCATACTAATCTGCCTGTTCTTGAGGATATTTTACATGGCCTGTCCTCTAAGGGAGAAGAAAGTTTAGCCTTGTTTCTTGGTCAATTTTATAAGGCCTCTTATTTTTCACCCATTCCTGAAAATTCTGCTCAAAGTGAAGTGAGACAACCATTTTATTTTAACTCAGTCATCCCATCTCCACCTTCATCTCCTGTAAATTCTTCTTCTGTATCAACCCACAAGACTGCCATGGCTGCCTCTTTAACCAAGATGGAACAGATTTTGGCAAATAGGTATGCTCCACTTGTCTTGCCCAATCCTTTATTTTCTATTCCAACTGGAGATTATCAGAAATATATGACAAAGTTTACCGGAGCGGGGGATTATACTACTGAAGAACATATTGAAGCTTTTTATCTTATGCTGAAAATATTAACATTTCAGAAGAAGATGCGTGGACCAGAGTTTTTTTTTAGAGTTTGGATGGGAAGGCCCGGAAATGGTTCAAAGAGCTACTGGCAAATTCAGTCACAGGTATTGAACAATTAGATGAGGTATTCTTAAAACACTGGGGAGAAAGAAGAGATCTGCTATATTACATTTCTGAGTTTGGAAACTTAAGGAGAGAAGATGGAGAGTTTGTCTCAGAATTCATCAAATGGTTTAATAGAATGTTTGGCAAGATCCCTGTAGAGATCAAGCCAAGTGATGCATCAACAAAGATCACATTCTCTGCTGCCTTCGATCCATATTTTTGTCTAATCCTCAGAGAAAGAAGATCATCCACACTTGCTTTAATGCAAGATGTTGCCCTCGAGGTTGAATCAAACATTATGGCATCTCAGAAGCTCAAAGGAAAGGTCGAGAGAAAGAAGTCTGCTGTTGAGTCCTCTTCTTCTTCTAATAGTAAAATGGAAAATATGGAAAAGATGTTGGACAACTTGACATCTGAAATGTCAAAATTGAAGATCCAAAATCAACAACCAACAAGGACAAAAGAGCCAAACGCTTTTGCCCCGAGAAATCCGAATGCTTTCCCTTACAGAAGGAACAATCAACAAGTCCAGATCCTTCAGAGAGACATGAATGTAGATGATGATAAGAGGATCAGACCCCCTTCTCAAAATGAAATGTTAGAAGAAGAACAACAACCATCTCATGATGAAGTTGAAGAAGCAGATGAAATAAATTGTTTTGGTGACGAAAATGATTCCTCCTTTTTGACACAAGTAGATTATGAAGAAGCCCTGATGGACCAACAAATTCATGAGGCAAGTATCGAAGAATCTGTCTACCCGACGGATGATTAGAAAGGTTATAATTTAAGATCTAAAAATGCTGTCCCTAAACCATTGCTTGCTGCTCCTATGAAGAATAAAGAAGTTGCTTCCAAGCAGCCTGTTGCTCCTATAAAACAGACCTCCTCTCCTACAAAACAACAGTAGAAGCAAACACAACCCCTAGCCAAGGAGCAAGTCATTCTCAAAGCTCCTTCCAATGAGGTAAAAGATTCTGATAAATCAACTTTCTCTTTTAATTTAAAATCAGAAATTCAGAAAGTAAAGATACCTATGCCATTAATCGAACTCATGAAGAACAATTTCTTTAAGTTAGCCATCCTGAAATCCCTTGAGCCAAAGAACTCTTCATCTGCTGATTTTTTTAACCTACAAGATGACAAGCCAACAGTAACTATAGGGCCTATGATAGAAGATCGAGATGATTCTTGTCCACCATTCTATATATCCCTAAATGTCCATGATAAGATCCTCCACAACTGCTTGCTTGATTCAGGAGCGTCACATAATATTATGCCCAAAGCAATGATGGATGAGCTCGGGCTTGAGGTCACCAAACCATATCATGATCTCTTCTCTTTTGACTCTAGGAAATTCAGATGCCTTGGCCTCATAAAAGACCTTGTTATAAACCTTGCCCAATTGCCGATGAGAAGCATGGTAATTGATGTGGTGGTGGCTGATATCCCACCCAAGTTTGGGGTCCTCTTGTCTTGTCCATGGAGCAAAAGGTTAGGATGTACCTTGCATATGGATCTTTCGTATGCTACGATTCTAGTGTTTGGAGGACAGCTAAAAAGACTTTACAGAGAGAATCAACTTGCCTACATCATCAACGATGCGAAAAATTCTGTAAATCATCCTATTTATGTCGTGGATACAGATTTTGGCTCGTGCATTCTTCAGATAGATGATTCTCAATAAACTCCTATGCAGCTTGTGAAGTCCACTGAACAACAAACTGATGATAAGAACGTTTCAGTTTGGACCATGTATTTTGATGGGGCCAGTACCAAAGATTCAATAGGTGCAGGGGTAGTTTTGATTTCTCCTTCAAAGGAGACTGTACATTTGTCTTTTAAGCTCGATTTCAGAACTACTAACAACATAACAAAGTATGAGGCCTTGCTGTTGGGATTAAATTCAACTAAGGAGATGGGGATAAAAGGTTTAAAGGTGTTTGGAGATGTGGATCTCATCATACGACAAGTAAACAGTACCTTCCAAGCAAAGCATGTCAGATTGAAAGCTTACAGGGATGAGGTATGGAAAGTGAGAGATTCTTTTTCCATTTTTGAGATTTCTTATATACCCAGGGATATGAATCATGTTACCAATTCCCTTGCCGTTTTAGCCAACATGTTTATTCCTCCCATGCCCCCCAGGCTCAGTTATGAAATCCAAGTCAAATATAGACCATCTTTGCCCGACAATATTAAATACTGGAAAGTTTTTGAGGATGATGATGAACTTAATAGATTTCTTCAAGTGGTAGATGAATTTTCTGATATGCACGTTGACCAGCAGAATCTAAATGAAGAGGAATCCCAGAAGCCTAAGCTAAAACAAAAATTGGGTCAGCATGATATTGTTCAGCTACCTAACAATTATATACCTCAAGGTTTGGTACCTCTCGAAAAGCTTTTTGATCAGAATGATGTCCCCTACAAGCTAGACAAAAAGGAGAAATATCCTGCTGTTCATGAGCACAACATAGGGGGCGAAAGCCAACCTAAATTCATAAATCTGTCCTCTGAATTGACTACTAATCAGAAGTCTGAATATTGTAGTGTTTTGAAAGAATTTTCTGATGTTTTTGCTTGGAAATATAGTGATCTGAAGACTTATGACCCTGATATTATTCAACAGAAGATCCCTCTTGAGAAAGACACCATCCCTTTCAAACAAAAGCTCAGAGCTATCAGTCCTCTTCTTTTGCCTGTGATTGAAAGAGAAATCAAAAAGCTTCTTGATGCTAAGATCATAATCCCTTTGGGATACTCCAAATGGATTGCAAATCTAGTAATAGTGAGAAAGAAAAATGGTGAGGTCAGGTTATGTGTGGACTTTAGAAACCTAAACAAATGCTCTAAGAAAGACAACTATCCCCTACCTAAAATGGAACATTTGCTGGAAAGGATTTCAGGGGCTACTGTCATGTCTCTCCTAGATGGTTTTTCCAGCTATAACCAGATTTCTGTCCATCCTGATGACCAAGAGAAGACTGCATTTACTACTCCTTGGGGTACCTTTATGTACGCCAAAATGCCATTCGGATTAATGAATGCCAGGGCCACGTTTCAAAGGGCCATGGAAATAGCTTTCATGGGTGAGAAGGACAAGTTTGTCCTCATATATCTTGATGACATAACAGTTTATTCCAGCAGTCATGAGGAGCATCTAAAGCATTTAAAAAGAGTGTTTTTGAAATGCAGGCAGTTCAGAATCTCATTGAATCCCAAAAAGTCCCATTTTTCTCTCAGGAAAGGTAAGTTCTTAGGCCACATTTTCTCAGCATAAGGTGTAAAGATTGATCCAACTTAGGTGGAATCAATTCAGAGGCCGTCCTTGCCAAGGTAAAAAAAGGATATTCAATCACTGCTCGATAAGATTAATTTTGTTAGAAGATTTGTGCCAAATTTTGCTGAGTTAGTAAAACACATAACATGTATGCTGAAAAAGGGGTCTGATATAAATTGGACAGACAACGCAAGGAATTCATTTCAGGATATCAAACAGGATATCATGGAATCCCCGACTCTAATCAGTCCAAATTACAACCAGATGTTCTACATTTTTTCCTTTGCTTCTTATGACATAGTGGCAACAGTCCTGCTACAGAAAGATGATGAAAATATGGATCACCCAGTTGATTTCTTTAGAAAAACACTAAGAGATGCTAAACTAAGGTATGATCTTATTGAAAAACAAGCCTATGCTCTCATAAAATCTTTAAAATCTTTCAGAATTTATATTCTCCACTCAAAATTCATTGCATATGTTCCTTCACCCTCCGTGAAAGATGTTTTGACTCAGCCTGATATTGATGGAAAGAGAGATAAATGGATTGCAAAGTTGATTGAGTTCAACATTGAAGTAAATCCCACCAAATTGGTAAAAGGCCAAGGCCTTGCTAAGCTTTTAACAGAGGAAAATCATGAGCGGTTGGACATAAATTTCATAGGATAAAATTCAGTGAATTTGTAGACGGAGCTGGCAGCAAATGGACAACATAGCAATCAACAAGTGGCAGAGAACTTGTATTATTATGAATGGTACTCAGGTATTATACATTTTTTGCAAAATCTAGAAGTTCCTCCTGAACTCAGTATGACTCAAGCCCGATCCCTTAAGCTCAGAGCCATCAAATTCTGCATTTGGAATAATCTGTTATATTGGAAAGACCCTGCTGGTTTGCTTCTCAGATGTTTAGAAAAAGAAGAGTCAGTGGAAGTTACACATCAGTTTCATTCAAGTGTTTTTGGAGGTCATCATTACTGGAAGACCACTGTTCATAAAATTCTAAGGGCTGGATACTATTGGCCTTTCCTTTTCTCATATGTGTGTGCCTTCGTCAAAGCTTGTGACAAATGTCAAAGATTTACAGGAAAATAGGAGCTAAAATCTTTGCCCCTGAGACCTATAGTAGTGAATGACACTGTTCAACAGTGGGGTTTATATTTTATAGGTGAGATAAATCCTTCGTCCAGTGGTCAAAATAAGTGGATCTTAGTAGCCACATATTATTTTACAAAATAGATAGAGGCAATTCCCACCCGGTATGCTACTCACTAGGTTTTCATGAAGTTTCTTTATGAAAATATCTTGAGCAGATTCGGCTGTCCCAAAAGGCTGGTAACAGATAATGTAACAACGTTCAAAGCAGAGGCATTGGTAGACATGTGTGAATCAATGGGCATCCAGTTGGTACATTCGACCCCCTACTACCCTCAAGGTAATGGCCTGGCCAAATCATCCAATAAGAGCTTAATCAAAATCATCAGAAAACTGTTAGAGGAAAACAAAAAGAATTGGGATTCTAAACTGAAATTTGCTCTGTGGGAAGACAGAGTAACTATCAAAAATTCCATAGGAACCTCTCCATTCAAATTGGTCTATGGGACTGATGCCATTTTTCCTGTTCAGTTAATTCTACCAGTGGCTAGATTTTTTCAAGAAGAGAAAACTGAGTCAAATGATATGGTGAGAAGAATGCTTGATTTGGTGGAATTCCAATAGGCCTGCGAACAGTTAGTGGATAGATCAGAGGCTCATCAAAAGAATATCAAAGATACTTTTGACAGAAAGGAAAATGTGGATAATTTTCAGGTTGGTGACTGGGTTCTAAAATGGGATGCTCTTAGACAGGATAAAGGCAAGCATAAAAAGTTTGATTCTTTGTGGACCGGTCCTTTAATGATAACCCAAGTATAGAATAACAACACATTCATTCTGCAGAATCTGGGAGGTGAAGAAATGTTCGGTGGCCCGATAAACGAGCGATTTTTGAAACTCTATTTTGTCTAAGGCTGTGAAGCCTGGACACTGTAATTTTAGTTTTAGTCTTTATTTTTACAGAATAACTCCATGCCCAATGGAAAAACTAGCAGATGGATTTTAGTTTTCTTTTCAGGAAAGGCATTGGTTCTGTGGTTCTTGAAACTTCACAAGGAGGCGTTCATCCCCAATAGGAGCCAATGTTATCTCCTCAAATAAATTGGTGAAAATTTTGCTTTTGAGGTGATAGGTTGTGGTCCAAAATTTATTCCTAAATTTTTGTAGGTAGGTTAGGGAGTCTATTTTCTGTAAATAAGCTCAGAAAGAATTTTTGATTTGGTTTGGTCAAGAAAAAGTCAGAATCTCAGGTTTCGTTGGTTTAGGTGACCCTGAAATGCGCTCATTAACCACCGAAAGCCTTTGTTCCCGGTAGTTAAGAGGGCAAAGCAAAAGTGCGGTTAGCTACCAAAAACCTTTCAACGGGAAAAATGAAAAGCCCGTGCTTTCACACGAGCCAATTGTCAATTAGCGCAATGATGGAAACGTAACCACCGAAAGCTCATGAAGGTGGTAAGGTATGCATGTTCTGGTTATATCTATCCGAAAAATTGAGATCCTGTTGTACTTTCAACCGCATTTGTCTTTTCAAAATTAAGACACGGTGATGATACATAAATTCATGCATGTTGTCACATAGCCTCTCATCATTTCCATTCACGAGTACACAATCCATTATGACCCCGTTAAATCTCTCATTTAATCTTCATTCATTATCAATTTGAATTCGAGAGTTATTGAGATAATCTTGAGTCCGTGATTTCATCAAAAAAACACATTTCCAGAGATCATTATCCCGTTTCCTGTGGTGATCGTCGAGCGCAGTTAGAGTCAAAAAAATCACTCTCAAGCTAATTGTCATACCAATCAAGCCAGGTCGATTCATCAGGCAATTTCAAAACCCATCTTGTTTCAGTTTAAATGAATATCCCACCGAAACTCGAAATTTTCGGCATGCTCTCAGTCAGTTTGTTGCCTAAATTTTCGGCATGCTCTCAGAATATGAAACACTGGAAATGATCGCGAATGATCTAGGAGTTTCACTCCTAGAATTTAATGTGACGGTTCTTAAGGGGTAGTTAGTTTCTTTCGAGAATACATGTAGTTGGAGGGAACCCTAGGAACCTTCTTGTATATGTATATGCATTGTATGCCCAAATGAGGCTGTTAGAGATTAGGTTATTGGATACAATGGTAGCTACATATTGGTAGGAGAAAATAGGAGTAGGAGAAAGAACTGGGACTCCGTTGTAGTCCAGTTTCTATACACATTTGTAAACATACATTCATCTTAATAGAAAGAAAGCATTTTTTCCTACATATGAACTTTCTTTGCGTTTATGTGTATATGATGAATGTTATTTGTGCATGTTTATGTATGTTGTAGATGTATGTGATAGGTTTTCATCTGCAGTAGGAAGATAGAATTATCTGTCTTCGTTGAAGTTGTTATATTGTTTTGGATTCTTTAGGCTGTGCAAGGGGTGCACAACAGAACATTGGAGGTTATGTAGCTAGCGCAAGGAGTGCGCATCTGAACTTTGTTGAGTTAGAAAATAACGTACCACGAAGGTGCACCCGAGCGATGACAACTCAAGGGAAATGTCAAGGTTGTTGAATACCTTGGAGGGTAAACTGTGTAGGGGAAGCACAGAGAGACAGAGTCACTGAGAACTCTGTAGAGCTCTTCCAAGTGGGCATTGAGTAGGTGCAAGCATCCACAGAAGAACTCTCTATCGAGTTCAAAGAGAAGAGTATCAAAGGAAGGTACTCAAAGAGTTGTTGAACACTTTATAAATATCTGCAAGCGTGCACTGAGAAGAAGTTTCTGAGAAGGCACAAGAATCCCTTTGAGGAGAAAAGGGACTGAAAACTTAGAACTGGAGTAAGAAAAATATCACGAGAGACAACGCAAGGAGTGCACATAGAAGTGAATTTATTTCAAGCTCACAAGGTGAGGAGGAGTAGTGCAAGTTTGCACACAGAGCGCAAGTTTGCACCAGAGCCAAGGTCAAATATCATTGTCAGAGCTCAGGAGAGTGTTGAGTTGCCGAGAGGGAACAAGAAAAGTCCTTTGAAGGAAGCAAAAGGTTCAAGACACTTTAGAGTTCTGAGCTAGTTTGAAGCTCAAAAGAGATAGCACGAGGAGAGTGCAGGAGATAGACTTATTCCAAGTCCCAAAGCTCAGGAGGAGGATCACAAGTCGAAACCCAAGCATTCAGGCTCACAGTAGAAAGTTCAAAGGTCGAAACCTTTGAACACTTGCAAATTTTACTAATTTCGAAAAAATGGAGAAGCTCAGGAGGAAGAGCAACATTAGCCGTCATAACGACTACAGGAAGAGATCTGGACCATTCGATCTACGTCTAGACATCAAAAGGATCATGTCAAGGAGAAGAATAGATCCCAGCCGTTGGAGCTGAGTGCGAGGGATCAACATCCATTGGATCTAGGTAAAGTGCACGAGCCTTAAGTCCTTTCAGAGTGCACAAGAGAGAAAACTTGCCGAAGTCCCAAAGCCACGAATCCAGTCAGGACCGTCCATCATCCAGGGTAACAAGTGGCGGAAGATCTTAGACTCCAGAGAGGAAGTACTTCAGGAGTTCTCGGACAAGGAGAAAGAAAAATCGCTGAAGAGCCGAAGGCCGAAGTAGATCCTAACCATTGGTCGCCAGGGGGGTACGTTTCAATAGATCTGAAACTTTGGGGAAAGTCACTTTGGGTAATTTCAAGCGTGGAGTGTGACAAACTCTCGAAGTCATGAAGGCCGAAGTATATCACAATCATCCTTTGCGAAGGACAAGCATCAACAGATTTGATTCTTCGGGTAAAATCACTTCGGGAGAGAGCGAAGAATGAGAGTTGAAACTCCCAAAGATCAAAGAGCCGAAGTGAACCACAACTGTCGATCTGTGAGGGACATGCATTGACAGATCGTCATCTTCAGGTAAAATAACTCTGGGAGAAAGCGAAGACTGAGAGTTGAAAATATCGAAGCTCGAAGAGCCGAAGAGAACCACAAATTTCGATCTGTGAGGAACACGCATTGACAGATTGTCATCTTCGGGTGAAAGCACTCCGGGAGAAAGCAATATTTGAGAGTTGAAACTCCTGAAGCCTGAAGGGAAAAATAAATCGTATCCATCGATTTTGAAGGAGGGCACGCATCGATAGACCGTGCGGATCTAGGAGTGCGTGCGAAAGGAGGAGAAGGGTCACCGACCGATAGTTGACCAAGGCAGAAAGAGGAAAAATCTCAGTCGTCGGCCAAGGAGGACCTCCTGAGATCATGAGATCAACGACGACGCTCAATTGCGGGGATAAAAAGTGTTCAGACTTTAAAAAATCCTAGAGCGGGCCGCAATCAAAACCACGGTATAGCCAAAGGGATACATGGAAAGTGGTAGTGAATTGCGGGGAGAAAAGCGGTGTGGCCTGTTGTTCCCGAGTTTATACTTTAAGGCTCTAAAGTATACCGTCAAGGCATCCGAAAAGATAAAGAGAATTAAGGGGTAAGAATCAATTGTGAAGGGTAAATCAGAGTTGGTTTCTCAACTGTCTCTATCTAGCTTCCCATTGTTATTGGACACTGATATCTCTCTCGATAACTGCCCACGAGCGTTCTAATTCAACCCGGGTAGTTGCTGTTTGAAGGATACTATTAAATAAGTTCAAAGCAATGCTAGTTTGATCTTGAAGGCCAGGTTCTATGTTAGGTTGTCTATTATTTGGGACAATCATGGGGAGTAAATTTTTATTGAATTATAGAATGTTTAAAGATTTTTTTCTTAAGTTTTGAGGGATGAAATAGAAAAGGAATTTTGGAACTTAAAATAATAACACAATAACAATAGAGGTCATTTCCTGTACTTGAAACAATTTGAGAATAGTAAAATAATAACAAAAGTAACGCTGCCGAAAAATATGAGGCTTTAATCATGAAAGAATCTCATATCATAATAGAAGAAGGAGAGAAAAATGAGATTTCTAATGAAGTATAAAATATAATCATCCAAATGACCTACAGGTCTTGAAACTGCTGATAGCAATCACATAGGAAAAACTGTAAATGACTAGATAATTAAATAAATTCAAACTATAGTAGAATTTTGAATTAAACTATAGCTGATCATTCATTAGAAAGACATGGAAAGAAAAATGTTGAAAGATATTGAAAATAGAGTAAAGGAACACATAGCTTCAAGTTGACAGAATTTAGAATATCTTCTGCATTATCTATATCATTGTAAATCGGAAAACTTCTAATACAATCGGCTCCCAAAAAAACAAAAAGCCATTTCTCAGTCTTGTGAAATTATATTTATACATGATTACCAAACTTTTCTTTTCTATTGGTTATTAACCAACTTCCGAAAACTAACGGTTACATGAATGTGAAATACTGAACCGTTTATATTTCTATTTTAACTTCTTTATTATTTGAACGATGAAAATATCCAAAACAATATTTCATGTCCTCGTTGATGAACTTCCTTCTTTTGTTTTAAGACAACGAATACATTTTCCCAGAAATTGCACCAAAACTTTGGGAGCTTCTGGAATATCTTTCACCTCAAATAGGAAGAACTTTCTCTGTAGTTCAAGGAGACGGTCTTCGATTATCTTTCTTGTGAACTTAATAGTTTGTAAATTTAAGTTCAACATCACTATCCATTTGTCAATTTGGGTGACATTGATTACCTTTATTTGTGGGATATCTACATGAATTTCTTCCAGATCCTCCTTGAATCTTAACTGATGCTTAACAATGTTAATTTCTCCTAACAACCCTGGACAATTGTTTCTTCCAATGTTCAATGAAGCTTTCTCTAAAAGGTTGAAAATTCCTTGACAGTCGTCATTAACCTCTCTGGTTATTCTCTTGTTTTCTGCGAGGTTTGCCTCCCATACCTTGAGTATTATATCATCTTTAATATGCTCTTAAACATATAACTTTTGAGTCTCTTCGACCTCCTCTTTTGTTGAAAGAGACACTGCTTTTTGAAAAGTTGTTCTGGATGCTTTCACTTCTCTCTCTTTCAGGAGAATACTCTCCAAGGATTTACTTGTTTCCTGAAAGTAATTCTGAATAAATTCCATCTTAAAAAACACTCATTGTTTCTCTTTTTCTATCTTTGTATGTATTTCCAACACCTGGGCTTGGAATATTTCAAGCTCTACCACTTGATTTTGAATGGAATTAATCTTATTTTTTAATTGTCTATTCATTTCTTCATGTTGTAGGACTTGTGCTTGACTGACCTGTATCTTCAGGTTTGCTTCATCTAAGCTTTCTTTCAGTTTCTAAATCTCTTGAATGTCATTGAATCTGGATCGTTCTAGACCCTTGTTTATCTCTCGACTGATACTTCTTTCAGTCTCCTTTAATTGAATTTGTAGCTGAGCTATAATCTGATCTTTATGCTACAACATAGTTCTCAAATTACCCACAGAGTATAATTTTTCCAATGCTAGGGCTTCGATTGTGCCTGCTATTTCTGTAGCAAATTCCCCTTCTTCAAGTTTTTGTCCATCTACAATGATCTTGTGCTTTTTAATCATCATATCTCCTCTTGGATGCATTTCCTGTTTCAGGATAGCCTTCCCCTTTTTACTGAAAAAGTAATAAGAGGAAGGAATCTCATCCCTAGAAATAGGTTTGAGATCACTAACATAAAGAGCTCCCTCTTGGGGGTTTCCATAGGTAGACTGTAATGGGGTCAAAGAAGTAATAGGACTTCCAAGCTTCGTTGATGTTGTTCCTCCTACTTTTTTGGGAAAATCCTCAGGGATTTCTGGGGATGTTTCCAACTCCTTTCCTTTCCCTAACTCTGATTTCTCTGTCTGAGGAACTTCTGTTTCTTGTGAAGGCATTTCAATCTCCTTCATATTTCCCTTTGCAGTTGTTTTAGCCTGTGCATCTGTTTCAAAACCTGGGGGAGGACCTTCCTGCTCTAGAGGGGGGGTTGTGGATTCACCCTGCAAAATATTTGGCAAACAACTTCTCCCATGACTTTGGAAGCACATGAAACCAGTCTGTAAGTCGGGTGATAAGGCCCGTACCCTATTCAATACCTCCTCATAGGCTTTAAACTCTTTGAATATATAATCATAAATAGAATTTTCGTGTTCATAAGCTTTCATATTGCAGTGCATCAAATCTCTATTCACAAGTTGATAAGGGTCATGCTTTCTTTGCTCAATATCTACCAGTTTTATTTCTTCAAGTGCTTCTGCTTCCACCTTGGAATGGCCCAAGTTTAGTAATGAAAATTTCCCGATATACAAAGGGAAGATTAGCCAGGATTTCTTTTGAGCCACCTTTAGCTCTATTCCAATGCCGCCTTTCACTATTTGGTGTGCTACCTCCCTCAATACTAGTCTGTCTGGGAGAAATTTTGGAAGTGCATGAGGGGGGATTGAGCACCCATAAAACCTAATGTAATAAAAGTTTTCATCGATGAACTAGTGGGCTATTGCTTTGAGGTTTTTTGAGACTGTCTTAGAAATGCGAGGGGGTTCACAACCATAAAACATTTTATGCATTGGAATTACTATGAAATGACAAATTTCATAAAACACATTCTTAGCATTTTCTTCCCATAGCACAGAGCGATACTCGTGAATGGGTTCGGGGTAGGTTGTGTTCCAACTCCAATTCATCAGGGAAAATGGAGTCGCAAAGCAGATTGTGTCCATGATGTACGCCGACATGTAAAAGGATACTAGCTGACCTTTAGATCTTGCAACTTGTTGACGGGCGAAACTGACCGTCCGTCAACTGGGAGAGTGGAACCGGTCCGGGGTTGTCTAATAACCCAAGCCATTTGGAATGTACCACCCTGGCGAGTTTAACGGCTCCGTTGGCCGCCCTAAGGTCTCGTATGGAAACCAAAGAGAAATGATTTGAGCGAAGAAATCTAAAGGGAAACTAGAAACTAATAAAACAAAGACAAATAACTAAACTAAATAAAGGAAACTAGAAACTAATAAAGCAAACTAAACTAACTACACTAATCTAACTATAAATTACTAACTACTTATATATACAATATACTAACTATGATTATAATAACTCAAATCAACTACCTAATTATCAGCTAATGATATTCCTTATTCACAAATATACAATATAGACAAACTACAGATTTGATTAAAACCTGAAAAACTCATGTGTTCGCTGCCCTAAGACAGCCAAGAATCTCTTTTTTGATTTTTGTATTTATGAAGGGGGAAGAAAACTAACTGAAATTAGACAATCTAATATATACTACTGAAATAAAACAATGTAATATAACTCTAACTAAACTATCATTTATATTATACTAACTAATCAAAGCAATAAACATCTAACTAATTGACCTGGAAACGCTCCAAGTCTGCCCTGTGTAAGATGTCTTCTTAAGCTGGTTGGAGGAAGAAATTCACACCATTTAGTCCTTAAGCCTCTCAAAAATGACCAGCTATGCTGCTTTTTGAAGTATGTTACAGGACAAACAAGACATAAAAGAAATTATAACAGTTTTCTGATGATAAATTTCTGCAAAAAGGGAAACCTATTATGCAACAAACTTATATAACAATTCAATTAATGAAGAAGACAAAGCTATAATTCATAAAATGAATCAACAACTGTTATGTTCTTTTATCTCTTAGTAAGGAACAAGATATGTCTAACAATAAGGAATTATATCATATGCATGTGATTTAGATAACAAAGTAATACTAAACCATAACAAAATGATATACAAAACTTGGGACAAAGTGTCGATATATTGAAAAGCAAAAGCTATAACAATGCATCAATTCTGCTCCAGTTTGAATCA
>ML778833.1:9963-29525 GCA_009831015.1 Picea engelmannii | reverse complement strand
GAAAAAGGTATTTTCACACTTTCAGTTGTGAAAATCAAATCAAAATCAAATTGCAATTGTCGCAAAAATGAAACAAATGTCTAGAAGCACAATGCAACGATGATTTGTCATTAACGAGACAAGAGGTGTAGGCAACGTTTTTTTAAGAGCAATTAAAAAAAAAATGATTTGGCTGCCAACACAACTCTATAATTTGAAACCTCTTGAGCTAGGTTATCAAACAAGATCTTGCTCCAGTTAAAAGTGTATCCTTCTGATGCTTCTTCTAAAAAGGGCACCCATTCTGCAGGGAAATGGCAGGGATTCATTTTCCCGAAGAGTCTACAAAGCATAATGGCTACATAGACCATGTACTCATTCAAAGATGTTGTTGCATAATTTTTGTGAGTGTCGGCCCTAAATTTTGATGGACATCTCCACCATTCTTTGATTAAATCGGGATAAGTTTGGTCTGCTTCAGTACACTCCTTCCTTTGAAATTCAACTATAAACTCAGCATTATAAATGTGCTTAGGATTTGGTGAGAGTTTGTACATTACTTGTATATGCTATGGCCTGAATGAGCTGACAATGACCACTTGATCGTTTAAAATTCTTCTTGTCGGGATATCAACCTTCTCCAAGGCCCAATTGATCATGTCGTTGTATGCCATGAGCCGAGGGCGTTCTACGATCTTATGAAGCTCTGATTCTGCTATATCCCGAAGGTGATTCTCAGAATCAATAGGAGAATTTTTGATTTCGTAATCCAAGAGTTCATGGATTTCTCTCCAGGATTTAATTGAGTCGATGGCATGTAGCGTAGTGTCGGATATGATATCTCCTTCTGGGTTACACATTTCCTCTGTATCTTCACTCTTCTTCGGTGCTTTCTTTGGTGCCATAGCTTTATGTTAGAAGGGAAACCTATCATAGAAAAGAAGCGTATGAGCTTGGTCGAATGTGAATTACCTTTGAAAGACAGAACAAGCATAGGTTTTGGAACATAGAATTTTAAGTTGCCTTAAACTCGTTTTATGACGAAAATACTGACGCAGCCGACCTGTAATTAATTACATTTAATGCAAAGAATATTTTCGAGATACACATTATTATCGCATCATTTATCAGTTATCTGTTTATTTATATGGCTATATTTTGGCGCTTTTGAATTCAAAATTCGAAAGATTTCATTCAACGGTACCGAAAATAAGAAAATACCTAAGCAGTTTAATTACCGTTAATCGTGTTTTTAAAATAGAGTTAGTCCAATTTAAAAATTGATTATGGTTCAAGACTTCGTGTTTCAGGGTTTCGAGGATCGTGGATACATGAGGTATGTCATCGATAAACCCCGATTCCCGAAATTGCGAAACCACGATGAAATTAAGTTAGGCCTTAACTTTTGAATTAGTAGATTAATTAATCAAGATTAAAGACTAATTTCCAAAACAGGGATAATTCAGTCTAAACACAGATTATGAGTCGAGACTTCGCGTTTTGGGATTTCAGGGATCATGTCGACAAGAGGTATGTTATTGCTGAACCCCGATTCCTAAAAGTGAGAAATCATGATAAGATTAAGTTAATCCTTAACTTTCGTATTAGTGAATTAATTAATCAAGATTTAAAATTAACTTTCATTCTTTCGGGAAATCGGGGATCGGGATTATTGTGATTCAATATGTAAGGAAAACACATGGTTTGAGTAGACCCGAATCCCAAAAGGTTTAAAAAATTATTAATCAACTCCTTTAGGGTTTAAATTACAGTGATTTTAAGAATAACTTTATAGAAAGCACGTCGGGATTTTTTAAAAACAGTTTTGGTTTTTTGCCTTCTTTATTTAAAAAATAAATCTTGTCGGGACTTTGGTATCGATATTTTGGAAATGATAGCGAGGGTTATGCTTTATGAAAAGCTGAAACCCGAAAATGGAAAATTTTAGCCTTAGAGATAAAAACTTTAAAAACTGTTTCAACATAGGCTCCAATTGGTGACCTCGTCTCCTTGTGGGACGAGGAGAACGAGTAGACTTAGTGCCTTTATTTGGTAAATGGAGTCAAAAGCTTCGTTCTGCAGAAATTTCTTAGGAAGGGGATACATAGGGAAAAATATATTTCATCTTTACTTTTGAAAAGCTTTTCAAAACTCCCAACATTGTAAACTCGGCTGCAATCTCATTCATGATATTCTCCTTCTCGCTACTGAATGTAGGTCTTCTTTAAGATGATCAAAACAATACTAGGAAATCCAACAGATCTTGTGGCTTTTCGCTCGCATCAAACGAAGTAAATTTCATGCTTTTAATCAGGGAGCCCTGTCTGGACTTGGGATGCAGATCTGGTTTCAAAAAGGCTGGTAACCAGACTAGAGTGAAATTTACGTATGACAACCTTACAGATACCTCAGATATTGCTTCACTGCCAGCGATCCTATTCAGTACCTCGGTGAAGTTATCTGTCCCTTTTTACTGAATTTCCTTTCACCACTTCAAATCATAATTATGCATTTAAATTCTTAGACGAGGGCAATCATTTCTGAATTTCCTTTCATCATCTTCTTGGACTAGATGAGGGCAATGAAATATGAATTTCCTTTCACCATCTGTCTCATATTTTACTTTTTGAACACAAAGTGGGGGCAATCAATGGTAGTAAGTATACTAGGGATGGTATCTGTGTAAAATTTGCAGTGGAGGTCTGTCAACTTGCTTTGATTACCTTGGACCAACCTTTTCTTAACTTTCAAAGCACCTTAGCCCGCAGGGAAAAAGGGAAAGATTACTTCCAGGGGCCTTCCTTCGAGCAAGCCTCAATCATTAGAAACTGTTAAGAAACCTAGGAGAGTCAGGATCAACCTACGCATAACTTCCTTTAGTTGGAGAGTGAGGAGTTATGAGGACTGGCTTACCTTTTAAGACCTATTTTCCAGCTTCCAAAGCTAAGACGCAATCTCTTCTCCCTCTGAGGGAAACCCGAAAAAAAGCTTGGTTTTTTAGGAAGGCAAAACCGAGGGTAGAAAGGGGCGACGGAGAAAGACCTAGAAATCGAAAAATAGGGGTCATGGATTAAACCCAACTCTTAGAACCCTTTCTTGGAGATGCTTTACTCTCTCTCCTTATTTTAAATACCTCTTATCTTTATCTAGGTGAATGATCCAGATGATTTTCGGCACGAAATGAGAGCGGAGATATAACAAAGAAATGCATTGAGATATCATAGATATTCAATAATATAACATAAATTTATCATATATGCAACCATAAACACAGATATACAGTAATACACAATTTCTATTAATGAAAGAAATGTACAGAGACTGTAAAAATACAGAGTGAAAGACTCACGAGAATGGTGGCATCTTATCTCTGAGAAGAGATGTGATGGCTACTCGCATTCGCAAGAAGATGATTACAATGAGGCTTTGAAGGCCTTTTTACAATAATCAGGAATTCCAAAAACCCTAGACATCCAAAAACCTAACCCTAGGAGATGAAGCGCCAAAAGTCATGTGGGCCCCGTTTGGGTAAGTGAGTACATCAACTTCTCGGGGTTGTAACTTTTGCATACGATCTCCATTTTAGGCGTGTGATAGCTTGTTGGAAAGGTATTGTCGAGGAGATTCATTTTGGGGGATAAATAATGCCTTTAGATATCATTGAGAACCTCTATCTCGAAAAACCTTCATTTGGTTCTTCAAAATGGCCCCCGAAGTTAAAAACTGCTAAAAATAGTAAATTGCCAAAATTGACAGAAAACTGTTTTGAGCCAGTTGGAAAAGGTGGGTGGCCACTGATATCCACTTGGATCAATCCTCCCTCCTTAGGAATCAATGGTATCCATTGTGTTGAGTTCCCGAGGGAGAGGGAAAAATGTTTGCTGAATCTGCATCTTGGTGAATTGCTTGCCTTGCTGGAGACATCGCGCTGCTCAGTTTGTGGAAGTTTGTCACGAGCTTGTTGAGGCTGAGGCCATTCAACAAGTCAGGCTACATTAGAGGATGATGTGCAGAAGGAATATTTGCGCTTTTCTGCAACCTTGTCGACATTCTTCTGTTTGATAGAAGGTGCTTGGGGCAAGGTTGTAGTGGTTGTAGTGTCCTTCTGTTCTCCTTTTGAACAGATTGTGAAGAAGCTAAATTTTGTAGTATGAGATACTACCTTGTGGCACTTTTTAGGTGGAACATTAGTTGGAACTACCTCTGGTATTCTGTAGAGATGACCCCCCAGAGAAACAATGACACTGCGGGGCCGAGAATCATAAACAACATGGCGCTTCCACATATATGGTTGGCCCAAGAGAAGATCACAGAAATACAGTGGGGAAACATCACATAATACCTCATCCTTGAAGGGTTGGGTGTCGTATGACAATCGACATTGTTGGCTAACATGAAGATCTTGTCCTTGGCAAAGCCACCCGATGTTGTATGGCTGTGGGTGTGGTGTTGTTGACAATCCCAACTGTTTGACGACCTTTGCTGAGATGAGGTTCTTCTGGATTCCACTATCAACAATAAAATATAGTGGGGCCCCCTTCACCCACATCAATGAATGAAAAAGGCACTCCCCCTCTTCGGGATCTGTTGGTTCTTTTGGTTGAATTGCCGCGGTCACAAAAATAGCAGTGGGGTCCGTGTTGATGATATGTCCTTTACCATTATTTTCAGAATCATATTCTGAATCAGGGTTGAACTCTTTTTCTTTGATCTCAGTCACCAATGATTGTTTTGAGCGACATTCATTGGTGTTGTGCCAGGGGATTTTGTGGAACTCGCACCATTTTTTGGTGTCCTTCTTTGTCTTCCCGTGACCCTTCTTTTCCTGTGTCTTGGACTGGATTTTGGGAGAATTTTTGTTAGGTTCATCTTTGTCATGCTTTGGTTGTTGCGGATTTGCAGACCCGAATTCCTGTTTGTTCTGGTGCTTAAATTTCTGCTCAATTTTAATCGCATATCGATAAGCAGCACCGAGTGATGAGATGTCCAGAAAATCCATTTCAGTCTAGATGTATCTATGTAGAGCCCCATGGTATTTCATAACCAAATGTCGCTCGGAGTCTTTGATACCCAAATTTGTGCGTAAGGTATGGAAGGTATTGGTGAACTCTGGAACTACTTGGCCCCTCTATTGCCACAGTGTGGTCCATCTCATGTACTGGTCCTCATAGTTGCCAACAGGGTAATACTGTTCTTTTACCGCATCCACAAAAAAATCCCAAGTGGGATCGACCCCATATATTCCAGACTCCTCTGTGGAACTTTTCTCCCGGTAAGTTTCCCACCAATGTTTGACACGAGGGAGAGATTTAAGGAGTGCGAAGGTGATATTTTCTTTGTCGGAAAGATTGTGAACAAAGAAATAACCTTCTAGCAGAGTTAACCATTTTTCTAGGGCTTCTGCATCTATTTGTCCTTCAAATACAGGAATATAAAAATTAACTTGTACCTTGAAAGGTGAGGTGCCTCCAAAGTGGCCACTTGATGAAGATGTGCCTGATGCTATCGACAGGCGTTTAAGGATGTGGGAAAAATTCTCCATCATTTATTCCCTCTTTCACGTGAGAGCTTGCTCAAGCAACAGATTGATAGGATCATCTGCTCCGTCATTTTTCTTTTCTTCCACCATTGAGGGTTTCTTGGGTGTGCGAGAGTGATTGTCTTCAAGAGAGACAAGCTCGAGACCCAACTTGCTATAATCGAACCTCGTCGGGGACATGCACTGAAAAAATTATTAAGAGAAGCCTGCTCTGATACCATTGATCCGGATTATTTTCAACACGAAATGAGAGCGGAGATATAACAAATAAATGCACTGAGATATCGCAGATATTCAATAATATAACAAAAATTTATCAGAGATGCAACCATAAACATAGATATACAATAATACATGATTTCTATTAATGAAAGAAATGTACAGAGACTGTAAAAATACAGAGTGAAAGACTCACTAGAATGGTGGCAACTTATCTCTGAGAAGAGATGTGACGGCTACTCGCAATCGCAAGAAGATGATTACAATGAGGCTCCGAAGGCCTTTTTACAATAAGCAGGAATGCCAAAATCCCTAGACATCCAAAAACCTAACCCTAGGAGATGAAGCGCCAAAAGTCATGTGGGCCCCGTTTGGGTAAGTGAGTACATCAACTTCCTGGGGTCGTAACTTTTGCATACGATCTCCGTTTTAGGCGTGTGATAGCTCGTTGGAAAGGTATTTCCGAGGAGATTCATTTCAGGGGATAAGTTATGCGTTTGGATATAATTTAGAACATTTATCTTGAAAAACATTCATTTGGTCCCTCAAAATGGCCCCCAAAGTTCAAAACTCCTAAAAATAGTAAATTGCCAAAATTGACAAAAAACTGTTTTGAGCCAGTGGGAAAAGGTGGGTGGCCACCGATATCCACCTGGATCAGTGAAATTCTTAGGACCCAGAGTAAGAACCTGTTCTTTTAGTGACATATCACACTTACAAAAGCATCACTGCAATTTAGAGACCTTCGTTTGAAAAATAGACTTCTCTGGAATTCGCACCTTGCCTTACCATTTTCGTTCTCTTTTGAAATAACGAAAAATCTTTTCTATCACCTGTTTTCGACGAATTTATCTTCCGATATATGGCCAAGCTCATACGCTTTTTTGGGCTGCAAGCCAAGATCCTTTAAGGGAACAATACAAAAAGTATCAAGGCTTTAAATAATTGAATGCATTGAAAATTTCGAATTCCTACTTCTAGAGAAAAAAAAAAAAAACATTGACCTATTTTATTTTTGACGTAAGTAAACTTACCAAAGAAAATTATGAAAATAAAAAAGAAAACACAAACCGATATATACAGTGGGAATTTTGGAAAAAAACTATTCCATATAGTTTTTTAAATAACGCCCGTTGACAGGGGCGTTGAGGATTTTACCGTCCAAATTCTCTAACAGAAATGAATTTTTTCCTTCAGGAGTTGTTACCTTGAACGGTCCGTACCAGATGTGATCGAATTTACCATGTTTTTTCGAGTCCTCTTTCCTAGCATCCCATTTTAAAACCAAATCTCCGGGGAGAAAATCTCTGTCTTTGGCCTTATGATCGAATAGCGCTTTCATGTCGTCCTGGTATTTCTACAACCTTTCGTCCACTTCGGCCCTGTGTTGTTGGACTTCAATCAACTGATTTATCCTTCTTGTGACATGATTTGGTTCTTCCTTCTCATCTTGCCAAAGTTTCATTATGAGAAGTGCTAGATTTATAGGTAACACTACATCGGTCCCGTATACCATTTGGAAAGGAGAAGTGTCAATAGACTTTTTCATGCCTATCCGATTTGCCCACATAGCGTATTTCAAATGCACATGCCAAGATTTCTTGTTTTCACTCAACACTTTCTTAATTATATTGATTAAGCTCTTATTTGAAGAGTCAACCAGCCCATTTCCATGGGGGTAATATGCCATGGAATGACCAAGCACGATATTGTACTTTTGGCAAAAACTAACCATAGCCATAGATTTAAAGGCCTGGGCATTATCTATTATTATCTTTCAGGGGTAGCCAAATCTAGACAAAATGTTTTCTTCTAAGAAATCTATTACCACTGAATCCGTAGCCCTTCTAGTTGGAATAGCCTCCACCCATTTGGTGAAGTAATCCGTAGCAATCATGATCCATCTATGTTGAGTGCTAGAATGAGGATTAATTTTGCCTATGAAATCTAATCCCCATTGTTGAAAAGGAGCTTCTGTTTTGACCAGAACCAACGACATCGCTGGAAGTTTATGCTTGCCTGCAAAAAATTGGCAAGGGTTGCAGGCTCAGACCTTGGCATTGACGTCTGAGAAATTTTTGGGCCAATAATATCCTGCCTTCAGGATCTTATAATCCGTTTCCCTCCAGGCATGATTTCCTCCACACACTCCTTCGTGAAATTGACTTGTGACCTTCTCTGTTTCTGATTCAACCAAACAAACCAACAAGAAGCCAAGTGGGTCATTCTAATATAATTGTCTTTCGGATATACAGTACTTGACTGCATGCAGCTTAAGCGTTCTAGCTTTAGATGGGGGTAAGTCACTCAGGAACTTCAAAGTCAACAGATAGGACACTATATCTTTGTACCAATCTGATGAAACAAACTTCTCTTCGATCTTGATTTTAGCTATTTGTTCATCGAGCTCGTTCATGTCCACACACTCTTCACCTCCCTGTAGGCCATTTATTCAGAGAGCTCTGAAATTTGATTCAGCTAAGAGTTTAGCCAAACCTTGTCCCTTTACTAGTCTCGTTGGTTTTATCTCCAGGTCAAATTCTTGAATTTTGGCAAGCCGCCGTCCTCTTTTGCCATCACTGTCAGACTGAACCAAAATGTCCTTTATGGAGCTGGTGGGTACGTAGGCAATTACCTTGGAATGCAACACATAGGTTCTGAAATCCTTTAACGCCTTCACCATAGAATATGCTTGTTTTTCCATTATATCATATCTGAGTTTGGCATCTCGAAGAATTTTTCTAAAAAAGGCTATCGGTTGCTCGAAACCTTCTTCATTTTTCTGGAGGAGTACCGCAACAAGTGTGTGTTCGGAGGCGAATGAGAAAATAAGAAAATCCTTTAGATAATCAGGGCTTGCTAGTATGGGTGCCTCGCTTATAACCTTCTTGATTTGTGCAAACAATGATTTAGCTTCTGTTGTCCATTTCACTTCACTGTTTTTCTTTAGCCTATCTGTGATCAATTTCACGATTTCAACAAAGTTTGGAATAAATATCCTCAAAAAAATTATTTTTCCTAAGTATGACTGAATCTCTTTTACATTCCTAGGGATATTTATTGTGTCTATAGCTTCAACTCTTTTAGGATCAATTTGAATTCCATCTCGAGACACAATATGGCCCAAGAGTTTACCTTCTTGCATAACAAAGTGAGACTTTTTGGGGTTTAAAGACAAACCAAACTTGCGGCATTTCTCAAACGTCTGCCTGAGATGTATCAGATGATCTTCATCAGATTTAGAAAAAATGGTTAGATCATCAAGATAGATAACCACAAATTTGTCCCTTTCCCCAATGAAAGCGATATCCATAGCACATTGGAAAGTAGCACCTGCAGTCATTAAACCAAAAGGAATCTTGTCATACATAAATGTACCCCAAGGGGTGGTGAAGGCTATTTTTTCTTTATCGTGTTCACTGACGGCAATTTGATTGTACCTAGAAAACCCGTCGATCATCGACATCCTATTTTCCCCAACTACTTTTTCTAAAACGTGATCCACTTTGGGTAGGGGGTAATTGTCTTTGAGGGAGGACTTATTTAGATTTCTGAAATTGACACACAGTCTAATTTCCCTGTTTTTCTTTCTAACCAGGACCAAGTTTGCTACCCAATCAGAGTATCTCAGTGGCACGATTATTTTTGCATCCAGGAGCTTTTTGACTTCCCTTTCGATCACGGGCAATAAAATAGGATTGATTTGTCTGATTTTTTGTCTAAAGGGTTTGACACCAGGCTTCAGGGGTATCTTATGTTCAATCACAAAGGTGTCATAGGTTCTCATCTCTTCATATGACCAAGTGAAAACGTCCTTATACTTTCTAAGCAACTCCGCGTATTTACTTTTGGTTTCTGGGGACAAATATTTGGATAGTTTAACCATCCAAGGGCTTTCTTTAGTACCTATGTCACAGTCCTCAACCTCTTCAAGTTGAGGCTGTAGAGTGGATCTTGAAGGGATATCATCTTGACTGAATAATCTTTACAAGGGAATCAAGCCCTTGGGGATCTGGTTATTTTTAAGAACGAGCATTTGTTGATTCACGATTTTATCATGGAACTCTTGAGGATCCTCACCTTCCTACATGATCCAAATAGGATCATTTTGGTTTTCTTGATCAGTATGTGTTTGGGCAAACTCATCTATTGATTCTAAAAATTTGCGAAGCTGTTCATCATCCTCAAAGACTTGCCAATGCTGTATGTTATTCGGTATAGAAGATCAGTGCCTCATTTGTATGTGGTACTTAAGTTTAAATGCAGTGGGAGGTGTGAATGTTGAGGCTGATTTGGCTAACGCATAACCCTGTTGGTTTTCAGTTCTTGAAATGAAATGAACATTGACAGAGGAGAAGAAATTGTCGATTAGATCCCAGACGCAATTCCTGTAGGACCTTAACCTAGGATGTTTGGCCTGGTACTGTCGGTTTACCTGTTTTATGATTAGCTCGGTGTCACCAAAGACTTAGAGGTTTTTTATTTTCATTCTCCTAGCGGCTTCTAACCCTAACACTAAGGCTTCATACTCGCATACATTATATGTGCATTCCACATTCCACTGTAGCCTATAGGAAAAGGGAATTACAAATTGATCATTAGGAGCCACAAGGAGTGCCCCAACTCTAGCTCCAAAGTAGTATGAAGCACCGTCAAAAAACATTTTCCATACACCAGAGCTATATACATTTTTTTTTTTTTTTTCTGTTTTTTCTTCTGTACAACTTTCGTCTATACCTACATCAATATCGTCATCAATGGATAAGATACAACTACCTAAATATTGATCAACAATATATGCAGAGTGGTTATTTGGGTTATGTGGATCACCTACCATGAAAGCCAATCTAGTTTCTCTGTATAAGCACATGTACTGTCCTCCAAAAACTGGAATCGTAGCATACGTCATGTCAAGTTGGAGAGATCCTCCAAGCTTGGCACCCCATGACCTATATAACAAGATACCATATTTCGGAGGGATATCGGCGATCACTATGTCCATAAGAATGATTTTTGCGGGTATTTGTGCCAAGTTTACCACCAGGTATTTAATCATGCCTATGCATTTGACCTTTCTTGAATCAAATGAATATAAATCTCCATAAGGCCTAGTGATTTCGAGACGTAATTTATCCATAATATCTTTAGGCATCACATTGTGGGATGCTCCAGAATCAAGCATGCAGTTATGGAGTAGATGGTCGAACAAGGTTAACGTGATATAGAAAGGGGCAACAATGTCTTTCGCACCTTTGACATGTGGACCAAAAACTATGTTCGGCTTGTCATCTTCTAAGTTGATGACATCTGTTTGGCTTTCATCTTCCGAAAAGCTAATCATCTTGGCAATTTGCTTTCTGTATATGGGATTTTTAGCCAGTTCAACAAGTGGGATGGGGATTTTGATTTTGTTTATTTCATTTTCCAGACTAAAATTTCCCAAGGCCTTGTTGCTCTCTATGTTTGGGGCCTCCATTCCTTTCTTTTAAGCTTTTCTTTGTGGTGCGGATTTGGTTTCATTTATAGGGACCTGTGTTTTCACGACGGGTGTTCCTACTGACTTTGACTTGACAGGTTGCGTTTCAACGGTGTGAGTTTTTGCAGTCTATTTCTCAACAACCTTTGGAGCCGCTTCATCAGTTTCGCCCCTAGGCAAGATATTTTTTGTTAGGGCAGTTGGAAGTCTCTTGTTCCTAGGTCTTAAATTGTATTTTTCATGTAGTTCGGCTATAATATCATCTGTGATACCTTGATAGGTCAAATCTTCAGAAGTATCGTTGGTAACATCATCTTCGGATCTAATTTCTTTATTTAAGGATTTTTCGTAATCTTGTCTTGATAAATAGGGTGATTTACTATTGTCGCCAAGATTATTTATATCCTCATCTAACTCTTCAAAATATTTTAGGTCTTCCTCTCCAATAAAGTTTTCACTTTTGAAGGGGGTTGGGATTTTTTTATCCTCATTCTTAATTGTTTTTTGTGGGGCCTGAGGATCAGGATTCCTTCTAAAATCCTTCCTAGGAAAATTATCCCTTTTCGATTTATCTAGTTCCATTTTTGAGATCTTATTTGAAAGTTCTCTAATTACCCTAGCCATCTCATCTATTTTATCTCCCAAGGATTTACCTGATCCTGAGGGTCCACCTTGCTCTTTGAATTTCCTACTTTCTTTGTTCCCGGTTTCTATTTTTTCTTTTAACTTCCCTGATGCCATCATGTTCGATTCAATTTCTAGAGAATCATCTTGCATTTTCGTGAGATCTACTGATCTCCTTTCTCTCAATAATAGAGCGAAATCGGGATCAAAGACTCCAACAAAAGTCACCTTTGCTATGGGTTGAGAAGGTTTGACCTCGACTGGGATTTTATTATACAACTTGTTAAACCTTTGCGTGAACTCTAGAACTATTTCTAAGTTTTTCTTTCTAAGGGATCCAAATTTAGTTAGGTAATAGAGGTGGTCCCTCCTTTCCCCCCATTGTTTGATAAAAGCGTTTTCAAGTTCTTCGCAAGATCTTAGAGATCCAGCTGCTAAGGCTCGAAACCAGGTCCTCACCTGTCCTTCGAAAGTATGAACGAGGAGTCTAGAATAGACATCTTCGTGTTCAATTATGAGGATGTTGGCAAATTGGTCAAAGAAATTTATGTGTTCTTGAGCGGTTAAATCTCCTTCCCCTGTAAATTTGGGAAGGCTCTTCATATAATTTTCGGGAAGGTCATGTAGGGGAACTGGGAGGACAAGGGGGGCATATCTGGAAACTACCTTAGAAAATATTCCAGGAAGCAGTGCTTGGCTGCCTGCTGGTCCTCCTGGGGAACCGCCCCCAACTCCTATGCCTCCGTGTGTATCCATTGATGGATTTGAGGCTACAACTCAGAGTGTGTGAGGAGAAGACTCACAGAAGTCTGGGGTATATACTTTAGGAAAATAGAACGTATCATTTGAAAGGGGAAGTGAGACGGATCTATCAAGTGTTTCCTTAATGTTCAACGACATAAAATCAGGCTGAAAAATAATATGTATGGGTGAAATGATTTCTTTAAGGGATCTTCGTGATTTTAAAATATTTTCCGGATCAGAGACTGGCAAGGTCTGCTTGTTGTCTAGGTTCTTTCTGGTGTTCTTTCGGATAAAATCCAGTTTACTTATCGTGGAGTCGCCGAGTGAAAAATGAAGGTAGCCTTAGAAGGTTTTTCTATCTTTGTTTAGTATCAAAGAAAGAAAGTGTCAATGTCGTTCTTCCTAGACAAAAGTTTCGTTTCTTCATTCCCCAACAACGACGCCAAAAAGATGTTGTTATTGAGTTTATACTTTAAGGCTCTAAAGTATACCGTCAAGGCATTCGAAAAGATAAAGAGAATTAAGGGGTAAGAATCAATTGTGAAGGGTAAATTAGAGCTGGTTTCTCAACTGTCTCTATCTAGCTTCCCATTGTTCTTGGATGTTGATATCTCTCTCGATAACTACCCACGAGCGTTCTAATTCATCCTGGGTAGTTGTTGTTTGCAGGATAGTATTAAATAAGTTCAAAGCAATGCTAGTTTGATCTTGAAGGCCAGGTTCTATGTTAGGCTGTCTATTATTTGGGACAGTCATGGGGAGTAAAATTTTATTGAATTATAGAATGTTTAAATATTTTTTGCTTTAGTTTTGAGGGATGAAATAGAAAAGGAATTTTGGAACTTAAAATAATAACACAATAGCAGTAGAGGTCATTTCCTGTACTTGAAACAATTTGAGAATAGTAAAATAATAACAAAAGTAACGCTGCCGGAAATATGAGGCTTTAATCATGAAAGAATCTCATATCATAACAGAAGAAGGAGAGAAAAACGAGATTTCTAATGAAGTATAAAATATAACCATCCAAATGACCTACAGGTCTTGAAACTGCTGATAGCAATCATAGAGGAAAAATTGTAAATGACTAGATAATTAAATAAATTCAAACTACAGTAGAATTTTGAATTAAACTATAGCTGATAATTCATTAGAAAGACATGGAAATAAAAATGTTGAAACATATTGAAAACAGAGTAAAGGAACACATAGCTTCAAGTTGACAGAATTCAGAATCTCTTCTACATTATCTATATCATTGTAAATTGGAAAACTTCTAATACAATCGGCTCCCAAAAAAACAAAAAGCCATTTCTCAGTCTTGTGAAATTATATTTATACATGATTACCAAACTTTTCTTTTCTGTTGGTGATTAACCAACTTCTGAAAACTAATGGTTACATGAACGTGAAATACTGAACCATTTATATTTCTATTTTAACTTCTTTATTATTTGAACGATGAAAATATCCATAAAAGTATTTCATGTCCTTGTTGATGAACTTCCTTCTTTTGTTTTAAGACAGTGAATACATTTTCCCAGAAACTGCACCAAAACTCTGGGAGCTTCTGGAATATATTTTTCCTCAAATAGGAAGAACTTTCTCTGTAGTTCAGGAAGACAGTCTTTGATTATCTTTCTTGTGAACTTAATAGTTTGTAACTTTAAGTTCGACATCACTATCCATTTGTCAATTTGGGTGACATTGATTACCTTTATTTGTGGGATCTCTACCTAAATTTCTTCCAGATCCTCCTTGAATCTCAACTGATGCTTAACAATGTTAATTTATCCTAACAACCCTGGACAATTGTTTCTTCCAATGTTCAATGAAGCTTTCTCTAAAAGGTCAAAAATTCCTTGACAGTTGTCATTAACCTCTCTGGTTATTCTCTTGTTTTCTGCGAGGTTTGCCTCCCATACCTTGAGTATTATATCACCTTTAATCTACTCTGAAATAGATAGATTTTGAGTCTCTCCGACGTCCTCTTTTGTTGAAAGAGCCACTGCTTTTTGAAAAGTTGTTCTGGCTGGTTTCATTTCTCTCTCTTTCAGGAGAATACTCTCCAAGGATTTGCTTGTTTCCTGAAAGTAATTATGAATAAATTCCAACTTAAAAAACACTCCATGTTGCTCTTTTTCTATCTTTGTATGTATTTCGAACACCTGGGCTTGGAATATTTCAAGCTCTACCACTTGATTTTGAATGGAATTAATCTTATTTTGTAATTGTCTATTCATTTCTTCTTGCTGTAGGACCCGTGCTTGATTGACCTGTATCTTCAGGTTTGCTTCATCTAAGCTTGCTTCCAGTTTTTGAATCTCTTGAATGTCATTGAATCTGGCTCGTTCTAGACCCTTGTTTATCTCCCAAATGATACTTCTTTCAGTCTCCTTGAATTGAATTTGTAGCTGAGCTATCATCTGATCTTTCTGTTGCAATATAATTCCCAAATTACCCACAGAGTATAAATTTTTCGATGCTAAGGCTCCCATTGTGCCTGCTATTTCTGTAGTGAATTCCCCTTCTTCAAGTATTTGTCCATCTATAATGATCTTATGCTTTTTAATCATCATATATCCTCTTGGATGCATTTCCTATTTCAGGATAGCCTTCGTCTTTTTACTGAAAAAGTAATCAGAGGAAAGAATCTCATCCCTAGAAATAGGTTCGAGATCACTAACATAAAGAGATCCCTCTTGGGGGTTTCCATAGGTAGACTATAATGGGGTCAAAGAAGTAATAGGACTTCCAAGCTCTGTTGATTTTGTTCCTCTCACTTTTTTGGGAAAATCCTCAGGGATTTCTGGGGATGTTTCCAACTCCTTTCCTTTCCCTGACTCTGATTTCTCTGTCTAAGGAACTTTTGTTTCTTGTGAAGGCATTTCAATCTCCTTCATATTTACCTTTGCAATTGTTTTATCCTGTGCATCTGTTTCAAAACCTGGGGGAGGACCTTCCTGCTCTGGAGGGGGGGTCATGGATTCACCCTTCAAAATCTTTGGCAAAGAACTTCACCTATGACTTTGGAAGGACATGAAACCAGTCTGTAAGTTGGGCGATAAGGCTCGTACCCTATTCAATACCTCCTCATAGGTTTTAACCTCTTTGAATATATCATCATAAATAGACTTTTCGTGTTCATAAGCTTTCATATTGCAGTGCATCAAATGTCTGTTCACAAGTTGATAAGGGCCATGCTTTCTGTGCTCAATATCTACCAGTTTTATTTCTTCGAGTGCTTCTGCTTCCACCTTGGAATGGCCCAAGTTTAGTAATGAAAATTTCCTGATATACAAAGGGAAGATTGGCCAGGATTTCTTTTGATCCGCCTTTAGATCTATTCCGATGGTGCCTTTCACTATTTGGTGTGCTACCTCCCTCAATACCAGTATGTCTGGGAGAAATTTTGGAAGTGCATGAGGGGGGATTGAGCACCCATAAACCTAATGTAAGATAAGTTTTCATCGATGAACCAGTCGGCTATTGCTTTGAGGTTTTATGAGACTGTCTCAGAAATGCGAGGGGGTTCACAACCATAAAATTTTTTATGCATTGGAATTACTATGAAATGACAAATTTCGTAAAACACATTCTTAGCATTTTCTTCCCATAACATAGAGTGATACTCGTGAATGGGTGTGGGGCAGGTTATGTTCCAACTCCAATTCATCAGGGGAAATGGAGTCACAAAGCAAATTGCATCCATGTTGTACCCCGACATGTAAAAGGCTACTGGATGACCTTTAGATCTTGCAACTCTGTAATTTGAAACCTCTTGAGCTAGGTTATCAGACAAAATATTGCTCCAGTTAAAAGTGTATCCTTTTGATGCTTCTTCTAAAAAGGGCACCCATTCTGCAGGGAAATGGAAGGGATTCTTTTTCCCGAAGAGTCTACACAACATAATGGCTACATGGACCATGTACTTGTTCAAATATGTTGTGGCATAATTTCCGTGAGTGTCGGCCCTAAATTTTGATGGACATCTCCACCATTCTTTGATTAAATTGGGATAATTTCGGTGTGCTTCAGTACACTCCTTCATTTGAAATTCAGCTATAAACTCGACATTATAAATGTGCTTAGGATTTGGTGAGAGTTTGTACATTACTTGTATATGCTATGGCCTGAATGAGCCAACAATGACCGCTTGATCGTTTAAAATGCTTCTTGTCGGGATACCGACCTTCTCCAAGGCCCAATTGATCATGTCGTTGTATGGCATGATCCGAGTTCATGCTGTGATCTTATGAAGCTCCGATTCTGCTATATCCCGAAGGTGATTCTCAGAATTAGCAGGAGAATTTTTGATTTCGTAATCCAGGAGTTCATGGATTTCTCTCTAGGATTTAATTGAGTCGATGGCATGTGGCATAATGTCGGATATGATATCTCCTTCTGGGTTACACATTTCCTCTGTATCTTTACTCTTCTTTGGTGCTTTCTTTGGTGCCATAGCTTTATGTTAGAAGGAAAACCTGTCACAGAAAAGAAGCGTATCAGATTGGCCGAATGTGAATTACCTTTGAAAGACAAAACACGCATAGGTTTTGGAACACAAACTTTTAAGTCGCCTTAAACTCGTTTTATGACGAAAATACTGACACAGTTGACCTGTTATTAATTACATTTAATGCAAAGAATATTTCCGAGATACTCATTATTATCGCAACATTTATCAGTTATCTGTTTATTTATATGGCTGTATTTTGGCGCTTTTGAATTCAAAATTCGAAAGATTTCATTCAACGGTACCAAAAATAAGAAAATACCTAAGTAGTTTAATTACCGTTAATCGTGTTTTTAAAACAGAGTTAGTCCAATTTAAAAGCTGATTATGTTTCGAGACTTCGCGTTTCGGGGTTTCGAGGATCGTGGATACATGAGGTATGTCATCGATAAACCCCGATTCCTGAAATTATGAAATCATGATGAGATTAAGTTAGGCCTTAACTTTTGAATTAGTAGATTAATTAATCAAGATTAAAGACTGACTTCCAAAACACGGTTAATTCGGTCTAAACACTGATTATGAGTCGGGACTTCGTGTTTCAGGATTTCAGGGATCATGTTGACAAGAGGTATGTTATTGTTGAACCCCGATTCCCGAAAGTGTGAAATCACGATAAGATTAAGTTAATCCTTAACTTCCGTATTAGTGAATTAATTAATCAAGATTTAAAATTAACTTTCATTCTTTCGAGAAATCGGGGATCAAGATTTCGTGATTCAATATGTAAGGAAAACACATGGTTTGAGTAGATCCGAATCCCGAAAGGTTTAAAAAAATATTAATCAACTCCTTTAGGGTTTAAATTACCATGATTTTAAGAATAACTTTATAGAAAGCACATCGGGATTTTTTAAAAACAGTTTCAGTCTTTGCCTTCTTTATTTAAAAAATAAAGCTTGTCGGGACTTCGATACCGAGCTTTTGGAAATGATAGCAAGGGTTATGCTTTATGAAAAGCCAAAACCCGAAAAAGGAAATTTTTTGCATTAGAGATAAAAACTTTAAAACCTGTTTCAACATGGCCTCAAACCACCTTTGGCCATCCCGCAATCACGTGTTTACATGAGGTCATAGGCCAAGGTCACGTGTGAAGGAAAGGACCTACCTCAGGGAGCTAGTGTCTGTTACTTAAATTCTTCGAAGAGGCTAGGAAAGGGCACACGGGTTTGACAGAACCTGCGCTTTGAAGGAAAGGGGACTTGTGAAAATTAGTTGGGGTCCAACAAAGGAATGAAGAGTCGATCCGACTCCTTGATTTGAACAATCCTAGACCTGGAGGTTGAGCAGCCCTGAGGAGAGAAGGGGGGGTTCTGCATCAGAATTACCTCTAGTATTCTGTAGAGATGATCCCCCAAAGTAACAATGACACTACGAGGTCAAGACTCATAAACAACATGGCACTTCCACATATATGGCTGGCCCAAGAGAACATCAAAGACATCAAGTGGGGCAGCATCACATAATACCTCATCCTTGAAAGGATGGATGTTGTATGACAATCGACACTGCTAGTTGAAACGAAGATCTTGTCCCTGGCAAAGCCATCCGTTGTTGTATGGTTGCAGGTGTGGTGTTGTAAAAAATATCAACTTTTTGAAGAGCTCTGCTGAGATGAGGTTCTTCTGGCTTCCATTATCAACAATAAAATGCAGTGGGGTCCCTTTCACCCACATCTGTGAATTGTTAGGACCACACAATGTACCCTTTTTGCCCATACTTTTTTCCATCATTATACCCTTGATCACCTGTATTTAGACTTATATTATCATTTCATCTGATCATTCCAAGGTATACAACGTCCTTTCTCATTACTATACGTTTAATCTATTTTGCATAATATTTTACATTACTTTTGTACTTAACCATTGATTAGAAGTGCATAAGTGTCCATAACTGTAGATCAACATTTGAAGCCTGTGCTGAAACACAGAACTGTCCAAGATCGCTGTTGCTGAACTAATGCTGAAACACGGAGCTGCTACACAGCCCGAGGTCGCATATGCCGAAACACGGAGCTGCGACACAGTCCGAGATCGCATATGCCGAAACACGGAGCTACTACACAGTTCAAGGATGCAGATGCTGAAACACGGAGCTGCTACACAGATCGAGGACGCAGATGCTGAAACACGGAGCTGTCACACAGTTCAAAATTGCAAATGCTGAAACACAGAAGGAGACCGCCAGAACCAACGATGCTGAAACACAAGCCGTTACAGTTAGCAGTCAAAGCCGACACAGTCAAGAGCGCAATTCACGTGGATGAAACAGCCCGTGAATTGCGATGCTGAAACAACATCAACAACGATGAGAAGGAGCTGTTACACCAGCCGTAACAACAATACTCCATTCAGTTCCTGTATTAGCATTCGGTTGCGTGAGAATAGGACATCCTATGCTGATTTAGAAAGAAGATCCGATTTAGGATAGGATTCAGATATGCTTTGTAATGATTGTATCGA
>ML778832.1:641966-669972 GCA_009831015.1 Picea engelmannii | reverse complement strand
TCCGAGATCGGGGGTGCAACTCTCCGACGGCCCAGATGAGCAATCCCGGATCAACGACGATGAAGACCTTTTCGGACCCCCCTCGCCTTTCTACCTTTAAGCAGAGGGGGGGGGTCTGGGATCCCATGTGCAGCTTCCCGATGGCCACGATCGTAGCGCCCAGATCAACGGCGCTCGTCCAGCCCCGCTCTTATCTGCCATATGATTAACCAGTGTTGGCCCTCCTCCTGTCATTTCATTCTTCCGCCCACCTTTCCCTTGCTGCCGCGTGTCATCCATTTACCTCTCCTCTTTGGTCCGCGTTGCTCTCCTTCCTTTCCACTATCCGTTCATTCTCTTCCACGCGTCCCGTCTCTTTCCACATCAGTTTCTCACCCGAAGGCGAGTCCTTTTCTCCCGTCTTCACCCCGTCTAACTGACTGTCTTCCGCCACGAATCATCCCCTGTTACCCCTCTCTGTCATCACTCTCACTTCTCGCCATCACTCCTACCATACACCATGTCCTCCCCTCCGCGTTGGCCCTCATGTCCGTCCCTCAAGCTATTCGGGTGTTCCAGGTGGCAGCGCGAGAAGTATTCCCTATCCCGAGATGCTGAGTTGGCTGGGCCGTTATCAATCCCAAGAAGCAGTTATTGAAGCGGTTGGTGGTGGTTAGACATCGTCTCCACCATAATGGGGACGTCCCTCAAAGAATTAAAAGCATGTCGATTCGCCGAATAAACTGTCAGAAGACTGATCGCGTCTGCCATAAGTTGCACGACCATTCAAAGATCGTAGCTTCGTGTTGTCAGAAGCCATGCAGACGCAAAGCCTTCAATGCAGTTTCTAGGTTCCGCTGTTGTTGTAGTTTTGAGTATATGTAGGCATTTTTTCCATTTTGTATCGATGGATGGTAGAGCTAAGCTCCCGACTGTAAAGTTTCAGCGACATTCTGGTTTCATGGTTATGCCTCTGTGTTTGAGATTTCTTGGTTTATAACAAACAATTTCCTTCCTTTCCATCTATGTTTTGTCTTGGCTAGAGGGTTCACAGTGAAGGATTCACGTGGACTTAACAATCTTGTTGCAACAAAGGATTTGTTATGGCATCGTTGTATTCTCTGGTACATGTGTTCGAATGTAAAAGGATTTTGCGTTTGAACGCACTTCTTCTCTAATCCGTAATGAACCTGATGTTTATTATGGACCACTGTGCTTTCTCGCATAAGTCTTCCACCTGCTCACCCTTTATTACGACTCACTGTTTGGAGTTTATCATGACCTCACTCGTTCATGCATGCCTGGTCCGGTTTCTAAGTTGAAATTGTGTTGTTTCGAGTTTCTCTCCATTTGATCAACCTTAAAACAAATCGTGACATTAAATCTGATGGGCTTCGGGCTCTACTCCTGCTAGCAATCCAGGAGTGACTTCTAAAAGCTAACAGAATGTATTAATTTAATGGTGTTTATTCAAGATGCAATCCCCCAAACCACAAACATTGAGAATTCAAAATATCTTTAAATATAGTTTGGAAACCCAAAGATTAAGAGAGGGAAAATGTAAGAATTTGGAGAGAAATGGGATCTTAGACATAGGTGCTATAAAAGATATAACAACAAAAATTATATAAATCTGAGGTAGAAAAATAAGATCTCTTGAAAATGGAAGAAATGAATGAAGAAGAAAACCTTCAAAATGTCAAATTTAGAGATAAGAAAACATAAGAATATCATTAACAACCATAATTGTCATCACCCAACTAAAAACACTAAAATTAAAGAGCCATATAAAAAAGAACAATGTTATAGTTCTATTACATACATAAGTACCCATAATTTTATTAGCATTAATATCAAAAGGAAGACAAAATCATTTTTCACGTTGATTCTCTAATATGCCTAATATGAAAGTAATGGTTAAGAATAAAAAATGAAGAATGGTATGTATTAACAAAATTGTGTAACTTCATTTATTATTATTATTATTATAGTAATATGCATTACAATAATAGAATATGGTCTATCTACATGAAATTAATTTATGTTGTGAAATTTTATGTAACAAATGATTTATTTAATGATGTTTATTCAAGACTAAATTCTCTTCAATATCCGCAGACAATGAAAATTCAAAATATCTTCCACCCATTTAAGAGAAGAAAATAAATGTCAGATAAAAATTAGAAAACATCCAAGAATATCATTGACAACCATAATTAGTATCACCCAATTACAAACACTAAAATTAAAAAAATATAAAAATAGTAATTTCAAGGTTTTAACAGAAATATAACTAGCCATAATTGCTAAGGTTCTAAAAGATATATAATTACCCGTAATTTTATAAGAAAAACATTTTTTGTATTTTGAATTAGTGATATAAAAATAATGATTACAATAAGAAAATAGAAAATAATTTAAAATGAAGAATTGTGTCTTTTAAATTGTGTAACTCAACCATTATTATTATTATAATAATACTATTAATAGTATTTATTAGAATAGTAAAATCTAAATTTACTTATATATGTACCTTGAATTAGTTTTATGTGAATACTTTAATGGTAACTACATTTGATTTGGTAATGAATTCTTTATTTAATGTATAGATGGTTGTTATAGATGGTTGTTATGCACTTTAGTCACTWGTATTTATTATGAAATGTTTTGAATACTTTAATGTAACAGCAGATTCATTTAATCATAATTATTATTATGAAATGTTTTGAATACTTTGTAATAATGGATTCATTTAGTAGTAATTACATTTTATTTGGTAATGAATTCTTTATCTARTGTATGGATTGTTTTGAATACTTTAATGTAACAACGGATTCATTTAATCATAATTAAATGTTTTGAATACTTTGTAATAATGGATTCATTYAGTAGTAATTACATTTTATTTGGTAATGAATTCTTTATCTATTGTATGGATTGTTGTTATGCACTTTAGGCATTAATATTTATTATGAAATGTTTTAAGTATTGAGTTAGTTTTCGTTGGTGAATCTCCTTAGTATGATTTTTTTTACATAAAATGCCTTATTAAATTGAATGAATAAAATTTTGACGTCTAAGAGGCATGGATGGAATAAATTGGATGTCAACCATATGAAGCACGATCGAAAGGAACGGTGCCACGAAAGACAAATGATAAACATAATTAACTCAAAGACATTTCTTAAAAACTAATAAAAACAATATCTTTTCTAGGTGAAAAAGATCTGACAACCTTACACGAACGGCATATTTTTATGGAGAGATGTTGGTGGTCAAAAAATCAGAATGAACAATATAAGACTTGTAGAACCCTTCAATTATTTAAGGGTAGATAACAAACATGTATAAATAAATATGTGGTTAGACAGACTTCTTTTTACAATTAACTCGGCCAAAATTTTATCATGTAAACAATCCCGTAAGGTTCATAAAAGCAATGAATGATGTTATGAACAATATTTCATTTACGAATCATTAAAAAAATTGAATAATAGCTTTTTGAAAATGCATTGTTTTTGTTACGAGGATGTACAAAAAAGTAAATCCATCGACGAGAAAATGTTAAAACTCAGAGAGATTATTTTGAAGTTCAATTTATAGTGCAGTACATCACAATTGAATTGGTTGACATCAAATGCCTCCTGTCCGTAGGAGGGGGGAATTTGACAGGCACCAACATGAGCACTATTTAGTCGATATCCTCCGAAGTATTTGTACTGCCGCGTACTCTTGGACGCTCAATTGTTAATTTGTTTTTACCAGATTATTTTTAAGTTCAATTTGTAGTGCAGTACATCACAATTGAATTAGTTGACATCAAATGCAATTTGTCCGCGCGAGGAGAAAAGTTGACAGGCACCATCAGCACTATTTAGTCGGCGTCCTCTCCATAGTATTTGTACTGCTTGCACGCTCAATTGTTAATCTGTCTTTACCAACAAGTTCTTACCAATCTTTCAATGCGTGACATTATCTGTCTTTACCAACAAGTTCTTACCAAATTTCATCATTATCACATTGAATTCAATCAACGCATTGATTGCCCATTTACAAGCCAAAAAGTTTGAATTAACCCATTATTGTCCACGCATTTGGGATGTCATTTTGACCTAAGCTATTCGCTAAGCGAATCGAAGTACTACATATGTACTAGCTAAGTTTACGATTTCCACACATTACTGTCACGTTGGGTTGCAAGGCCTGTAGACCCTACCTAAAATTGTTAGGTAATGGAGACTTCGTGAGACTCTGAACCAGAAGAGAGAGACCACCGCCTCATCCTAAGCCTGCATTGATCCATCTCACATATTTGGAGTGGAGAAGACGAGGTGCTCTCTCTCTCTTCACGTTCCGGTGCTTCCAGCTAGATCGCTCAGTCAACTTCTTCCTTAATTTATCTGGCTGGTAAACTTCAATCATGTTACAATTGTATATTATGCCTTATTTTTTTACTCACATTTAGAATTTTTAGTGAACTAACTCACTAGCTTATTCGGGAGTTGGTGCACATCTCAGTGATTACAAGACAATTAGCTGACTTCGGTGTTTAATGTGTGCGTGGAGTTTATACATATCCCTTTTTCTTTTAAATATTGAGTAAATAAAATAATACAAGGCTGTACTGAACTCTAAATTAAAAAATAAAAAATCTTTCAGTGCTTAATGTGTGCTTGATGTGGAGTTTACTCTTAACAACCAAATATCAATATAGCATAGAAAAATCTCACAATAAGCACTCAAAGTCTTGAAAAAGAGAGAAGAAAAATCTCACAATAAGTACTCAACGTCTTGAAAAAGAGAGAATTTCAGGTAATAAGTCTTTCTAGGGGGCAACCTCCTTATACCCCACATAAATGTCCAAATACAAGATATTCCAAATGAAAATGTCTCCTTGATATATATAGGAGACTATGAAGTACAATTACAATTAATGGAGTCAAACAAACATAAATAAAATAACATTACTAATGTAATATGCCCCAATTAAAGGGTAATGAGCCACTATTTAGGGTTTAACATGCCCCTCCCCTTGAGACAAGTGTTGTCCGCAAGTATAAAAGACTCATCTTCCCAAGTGGAATATTCAGTGGGAAGCTTCCTCCATTTAACGAGATACTCTGAAATGAATCTATTCCTTAGATGACGAATTCTTTTGTGAGTGATGGCTCAGGCTCCAATATGATTTTTCCTTCCTCGTCAAGTTCTGACAATATAGTTTGAATTGGGATCTTGTCACCTATAACCTTCTTTAAGCATGAAACATGGAAAACTGGGTGTACTCATGAAGATGCATGCAACTCCAATTTGTATGCCATAGTATTAATCTTTTGCAACACCTTATAAGGGCCATAGTACTTTGGTGATAATTTATTATCCTTCTTGGCTTGCTTGAGGGATATCTGTTTGTATGGTTGTAGTCTTAAAAACACCCAATTTCCTACTTCAAAACTTCTTTCACTACCATGTTGTTGTGCTTGTTGTTTCATGCGATTATGTTCCATGGTCAGGTTGTCCTTTAAGATTTGCAGAACTTGTTGTTGATGCTCGATGTGATCTTCCATTGCTTGAACCATAGATTTTTCTTTTAGAGAAGAAGTGATGGAAGGAGGGTGGTATCCATAGAGTGCCATAAATGGTGTCATTTTTGTTGCATTATAAAAGGAAGTGTTATACCGCCACTTTGCCAAGGGTAACCATTTGAACCATTGTGTTGAGACAAAGCAACGAAGGTAGCCTTCCAAACATTTGTTCACTATCTCGGTTTGTCCATCAGATTGAGGATGATAGGATGAACTATGAGCCAATTGAGTACCCAAACAAGAAAATAATTCTCTTCAAAAATGTCGAGTGAAGATGGGATCTCTGTCACTTACAATAATCTTTGGGCTGCCATATAGTGGATTTGAAGGGATGAGAGAGTGCAAAAAAGTGTTTGTACTTGGTGAGTCTATCAACAATCACCATGATGACACTCTTTCCTTCAGACTTTGATAACCCTGTTATGAAATCCATGGAAACCTCCTCATAGCGTTGACTTGGGATGGCTAATGGTTGTAAAATACCTGGGGTCTTAATTGTTTCCACCTTATTTTGTTGGAAAGCCACACATTCAGCGACAAACATTTGAACATCAGTTTTAAGGCCATCCCAAAAAAATTCCTTCTTGACCCTATGGTAGGTTTTCAAAAATCGTGAGTGCCCTCCTACTGAGAGGCGTGCAATTATAATAGTACATTTTGTTTGAGTTGGGAGTTCTTACATAAATATAAGCAATCTTTGTACCATAGTGTATCATTTTTCCATGTAAATGTATCAGATGCACTGGAATCCTTCTGCAACCTTTGAATGAGAGTCCACACTTTTTTGTGATTCTTCCATTCATCCCTCACTTCTATTATCCAATTAGGTTGGATGATCGAGATAGCACAGAGAAAGGCTTTACCATATTCATCATTTCTTGAGAGTGCATCTGCCACAACATTTTTCTTCCCATTTTTATAGATGATTTCAAAATCATAACCCAATATCTTGGTCACCCATTTTTGTTGTTCTTCTGAAGATAGTCTTTGTTACAAGAAGTATTTAAGACTATCATGATTTTTTTTGACCTTGAAGTGCCTACCTATTAGGTAAGGACACAATTTCTTCAATGCATGTAGTATTGCCATCATTTCCTTCTCATAAATAGGTTTGTGTAAGTCATTTCCCTTTAGTGGTCGACTTTCAAAAGCCAGGGGCCTTCCTTCTTGCATTAGGATAGCACCAATTCCATTTCCCGAGGCATCACATTTCACAATAAATGTTTTTGTGAAGTCTAGAGTGGTGAAGACGATCTTTTCACATCACCTCGTTAAGTTGTTCAAAATATTTAGTTGCCTTTGGAGTCTATGAAAATGCATCCTTCTTAGTTAGTGTCATTAAAGGAGCTTATATTCTTCCATAGTGCTGAACAAACTTGCAGTAGTAACCAGTCAAACCCAAAAATCCTCTAAGATTATTCAATGTTTTGGGAATCAGTCAATCCATCATGGCCTTAATCTTGTTAGGGTCTACCTTGACACCTTCATAAGATAAAATATGACCCAAATACTCTACCTCCTTCACCCCAAAGAAACATTTGGATGGTTTAGCATATAGTTGTTGCTCCTTTAGTAGTTGTATCACCTTGTCAACATGTTGCACATGATCCTCTCAAGACTTTCTATAGATTAGTACATCATCAAAAAATACTAACACAAATTTTTGAAGGAAGGGCTTGAAAATGGAATTAATCAACCATTGGAATGTGGAAGGTGCATTTGTAAGGCCAAAAGGCATGAACAAAAATTCATAATGGCCTTCATGAGTTCGGAATGTTGTTTTTGGGATATCTTCTTCCTTCATTCTAATCTGATGATACCCTGATGAACGAAGATCCAACTTTGTGAAATAGATTTCTCCATGTAGTTCATCTAATAATTCATCAATGACGGGAAAGAGAAACTTATCTTTAATAATGATTTTGTTGAGCTCTCTATAATCTCGACACATACGCCATGAGTCATCTTTCATGAATATCATTACCACCGGTGCAAAGTAAGAACTTTAGCCAGTTCTAATAATGTCAACCTCTAACATTACTTCAACCATGTGCTCAATTTCACTCTTCTGGGCATAAGGCTATCTATATGGCCTCATGTTAGGAGGAATACTCCCACGAATTAGGTGAATATCATGATCATGATTTCGAGTGGCTGGAAGACCTTTGGTAATATCTTCAAATACTTTGGAATGCTTATCAATGATCCCTTGAAGATCTAGGGGAATAAATGGCTTAGATGTTTGAACATCTAGTGAGCATAGTTGTGCAATTACACCTTGATGCCCCTTTTAAAATAATTTTTTCATCCCATTGGATCTTATGACCTTACTGAGTTTCTGTGTGATACCTCTTAACTCAATATCGTTTTCTTCCAATGAAAATTTCATGAAAAGTTCTTGAAAATTAAAAGTCATTATTCCCAATGATTGTAACCATTGGATTCCTAGTACGACATCAACACTACACATGGGTATAACAATCATTGGACTATTCATTACATATTCCCCCATAGTAAGAATGATCTTATTGCATTTTCCTGAGCAATTGATAGTTCCTCCATCTACAATCACTACTTGAAACTCTGGTGCTGGATATACAAAGCAATTGAGAGCTTTGGCTAATTTATAGTGAAAGAAATTATGAGTACTACCAGAATCAATTAGGACTATTACCTTTTTCTTTTTGATATATCCTTCAATATTGAGGGTTTGAGGAGTGCTAATTCCATCCAATGCATTACACTATATCGTGGGAGTCAACTCTTCAGAAGAAATCACGTCTACATTTTCATCTTGAGATGGTTCTTGTTCTTGTTCTTGTTTTTCTTCCTCTTCACAATCTATGTAAAATAATTTCTTATCACCACACTTATGTCCTTTACTATACTTGTTGTCACAATTAAAGCATAAACCTTTTTCTTTTCTTTCCTCCAATTGTTGAGGTGTCAACCTGGTAGGTTGAGGTATTTTAGAAGAAGGAACATTATTCTCTTGATAGATGTTAGGAGTGGTCCTTTTAGTAGCCATAGCCATATTTTTACTTTCAACATTTCTTGCCACCCTAAATGAATTCTCTAATGATTTCGGTTCCCAAAGACGAAACTCATGTTGAATTTTATCCCTTAAAGTTCCTATGAATACATAAATCAAGTGCTCATCTTGAATATATGTTACCTTTATATTCAGTCTTTGGAAGTTCTCAATGTGCTCTGGAACTGAACCCTTTTGCTTGGGATTTATCAATTGGCTAAAGAAGGTATTCCTTCTTGTATCCTCATAGTGTGCTATCATTTCTTCTGTGAAAATTGTCCAAGTGACAAGTGATTTGCAAGAACAAAGCGATCGATACCACACAAATTGATTAGTTTCTAAATATAAAGAAGCAATCTCTACCTTTTGTGTATGTGGCACATTATGTAGATCAAAGAATTGCTCCATCTGAAGTATCCATTTGATTGGATCCTTGACATCAAACTTCCTCTTATGGATCTTAAGAAAGTGGTTGGTCTTCAACGCAAAGTTAGAGTTTCTCCATTCTTGATTCATCTTCTTTGTGTCCTCATCATGAATTTCATGGGATACATTCTCACTTTCAATTGTCCTCTCTATTAGGAAATTTTTCAATCCTTCCATGATCTCCCCTTTTAAACTATCCATCTTAGTATTTATTGCCTCCAACTTAGCTTTCATTGAATCCATCATCACTTGTAGTTCATCTTTTGTTATTGTCTTCTTTTGTAAATCATTTATTCCCCTACGCATTTCTTCACCTTCATCAAGAGTCCAAGTAGGAATGTCTGGAGGCTTTTTTGGTGTAGAAGTTCCCTTTTTTGGTGGCATGTTGGCCAAGTATCACTTTAAACCTTGATTTTGAGGTGGTTCTACTAGACAATCTTTCTTTTATTGTATCTCCAAAATTTCGGCCCTTCTGGGTATGAAATTTTTTTTTTGTAGTCCTCTGATATTTATTCTCTGATATTTATTCTCTGCAATTCCACGGGTCTGATCAAAATTGGATGTGCGAAGTAGAATTTATGGTAACTTCCCCACAACTTGTTGATTTTGGCCTTTCGAGGAGATATAGATTGTATAGCATGCCCCACACAAAATAATTGGTATAAAATTATGAAACTTGTACTAGAAATACTACAAACTGTCTACTATCCAATGCAACTAGTCTCACTCAAATTAGATACACTAGGAATAATTTATAATTGTTTTCAAGGATGATTTTAAGGATGGAAATTTATTTTAAAATGTAGAAACCTTGTCAAATCTTACTAATACTTCATATGTCAATTATAAATGTTTTGCGACATTTTTGAAAAATATTCAAATTTCTAAGTATTTTATATAGTTTTTATAAATTTTTGGCGATTTTTAAGGTAAAATAGTTTTATCCTATAGAATTTGGGCGAATCATTTTGAAAATAGCGAATCTCATTTTTGGAAAAACCATAGAAAATTAGCCCATTAGCGAAATTTAGCCCCTAAAATCATCCATGATTGTTTTACCCGGAACACCGCCTAGAGACTAGTCAAAAGGACTAGTCAAATACCATATCTTCCACATGGTGTATCTACAAATGTAAGATGATCGAGAAGCTGAATTTTTTATCACATATAACTTAATAATTTATGTGAATATTCAACGTCTGAAACGTTACAAAAAGAAAATATAGAGAAAATTACCCAATGGCTCAATTCAAGATGATTCCATAACCCTATATTACACAGGTTGTGTCTCCTAAAATATAACGCCTCGTGAGATGAAATTTTAACCCAACATACCTTGATCCGTCTACTAAATATCCTCTAAAGGGTTCCTTCTAAAACATCGTAGAAAAAAAGTTATAGCGAAAATGCCAAGGTGTCTCAGATGTAGCAGCGAAACCCGAAGACCTTGAGCTCCGATACCATATGTTAAGAACCAAATATCAATATAGCATAGAAATAACTCAAAATAAGTACAAAAGAGATAATTTCAGGTAATAAATCTCTTCGAGGGGGAAACCTCCTTATACCCCACATAAATGTCCAAGTACAAAATGATTCCAAATGAAAATGTCTCATTGGTATATATAAGAGACTATAGGAAGTACAATTACAACTATTGGACTTAAGCCGACATAAACAAAATAACATTACTAATGTAATATGTCGCAATTAAAGGGTAATGAGCCACTATTTAGGACTTAACATTTACACATATTCCTTCTTTTTTAATATTAAGTAAATAACATAATATAACTTGTATTGAATTTTAAATTTAAAAACAAAAAATAAAGAAACATATAAATTTTTTTAATACTAATTAAAAATAATATGAAAAAATGAAGAATTTAGTTGTGCTAGCTAGGTAGGATGGAATTTTCATGGCCAATTTCCCCGTCACAAATATAGTTAAAAATTTCACAAACAAAAACAAAGAGAAATATAAAAAAAAATAATAGTAATTAAAAATAATATGAAAAAATGAAAATCTAGTTGTGCTAGCTATGTAGAATGGAATTTTCATGACCAATTTGCCGGTCAAATAGAGTTTAAAAGTTCACATAATTGAGAAATTTCTTTGTTGAAACCAACAAAATAGGTATTACAATTCAAATTTTTAAATTCCAACATTGATTGTGCTATTTGAAATAGACTGAAAACATCTAAGAAAGAAGACTTACGGTCAAATAGAGTTAAAAAGTTCACATAATTGAGAAATTTCTTTGTTGAAACCAACAAAATAGGTATTACAATTCAAGTTTTTAAATTCCAACATTGATTGTGCTATTTGAAATAGATTGAAAACATCTAAGAAAGAAGACTTACAAAAGGTTAGAAGTGATGTGCAATTTGTAAAATATTATAAGCATCAACAAGTAAACTCAGAAATTCTTCCTCCATATTTCTCTTAATAATTATATATATATAAAATCCTTCCTCCATATTTCTATATATATATATATATAAGTTTGGAGATCTGATCACTAGAATCTAATGTTTAGTATTATGAAAAAGTGGGTTAGACAATAGTTAGGGTTGGGTGGATCTATGATTGTTTTAGCATAAGGAATTACATTAATAAGTTGATTTAGTTAGGGTTGGGTGGATCTATGATTGTTTTAGGATAAGGAATTACATTAATAAGTTGATGAGAAAGATTCTAATACCTGGTATTATGAAAAAGTGGGTTAGACAATAGTTAGGGTTGGGTGGATTTATGATTGTTTTAGGATTATGATTGTTTTAGGATAAGGAATTACATTAATAAGTTGATGAGAAAAATAAAGTTACAAATTAATAATTATTTATATTCAATCAAAATTATCAACAAGTTTAATAAAGAAAAAAAATTGCGACAGAAAATTTCAATCTATTTTCATATTTAGTTCTTTGTTTTAGATCTTACAAACAAGACATCTGTGTTCGCAGACAAGAAATATGTTACATGTTCAATTCTCATTAAAACTTCTCATTAAAACTCTTAAACACATGCTAAACCATTTTGTTTGACCACAATGATTATGTAAACTAAGATCAAATATAGAATGGACACATTCTTTTGTCTATAAAATCTTGATGCTTTGGCTAATTGCATGTTATCTCTTACATGTAATCTGAGAAAAATCTCATTTTTTGTTGTTGTTTAAATTGTATTTCTGAAAGTATAAATGGATTCAGTAGGCTGAAAAACTCTTGGTCACTAGAAATATACCGACTTAACCACTCAAATATGCAAATCCAACCATTTCTTAACTGATTTGGAAAAAGTTGAATAGATAATATGAGGAAAGAAAAGAGCAAAAAAGTAGAACCTTTAAATTAAGGCTTTTGAAATATTTGATTCCCTAATTTAAGTAATATGATTATTAATAAAAGAGTAAATTCCATCTATTTTTGCACTTTTTAAATGAGTCAGTTTTGATAGGGCACTTTTCAAAACTGTGTTTTAATGAGTCTCATTTAAATCAGTATAATCCATCTTAACTGACTCTATCATGTTGTGAGGAGATCATATCCAAGAAGATGCAAATCAATCCTCAATAACATAATGTTGATTTAAATGAAATACATCACTGTATGAGTATATTTATGTATGTTTATGTTGTATAATTGTATTTGTGTTGTATAATTGCTAAAAGTGCAGAATCTTCACACTCGTACCATTTCTAAGAACAAAATGGTTCAAAAGTGCAAGTTATATGAAATTCCGTTTTCACGCTTGATGATTATAATAAAAGCCTATTGATCAGTGGCATTTATTCTGTTTTCATTTTAAATATGGCAATCCAGATGATAAAAGGTAGAGACGGTAATCGTGATCATGAATGGCAGATAGGATGATGTTATGAGGGATATCACTGCAGATTTTAAAACTCATTAACCGTCTCAATGTTTTGTTTCGCTTATAGTCTGTGTGGTTAATTAATGAATGTTGTGTGAGTATATATTCTCACATGAAAAGTTTATATGCACTACAGAACAGCTTAATCCTCCGCAAAACAGTTTATGTGCACTACCTTTTCCATTGGGATGACTAAAGTTGATTCGTCATTATTTTTATAAGTTGGTGAAGAAGTTATAAAAAATTAATTGGTGGACCAATTTTAGCGGGTGATGGAGGAAGAGGTTTGTTAACTTCCTTTGATGAAGAAATCCAACCTTTGATTAAACACAAAATATACATGTACTGACTTTAACTTCATTTTTTTATTAATTTGGATAAATTGGTGAAAAGTTTGAAAACCTTTCTGAGATCAATTTTCAATTTTATATGGAGAGAGGAAAATTATTTTAAAGTATTTTTTATTAATATTATGATGAAATTGAATAAATTTATTATATCAAGAAAAATGATGAAGTGTATTTTATCCTAATACTCTCACACATATATAATAAAACTAAATTATATGAACCATACAAAAAAAATGGGGACAACCTTTTTTCACAACATATTCTTTTCTAAATGATATGATAATCTATTTTTATAAATGATATCATATTGTGTTTTAATTTCAAAGCTTTTAAAAGTTTGCATTTGAAAATAGAATAAATGGGATTTAACATAAATAATAAATAATTATGTACAACTATTTTTAATATAATCTAAACAATTGTGTGTACAAGGAATTGGAAAGCTAGTGGATTTACCTTTAAGGAATTGGAAAGCTAGTGGATTTACCTTTAAGAAATTGCTGTATATATTTTTATATGTTAATGTTAATAATGAAGGATGAACAAGTCACGTTGAGAATAGTTTATCAGTGTGATTTCCTAAAATGACTTTCAAAACCTAACTTGATATCCATAGGAAATTTAAATTAACTTGATTTCTTTGTAGCAACCATATTATTAAACATAATATTTTTTATTTCAAAACCTAACTTGACATCCATAGGAAATCTTAGCAACCATATTATTAAACATAATATTTTTTATTTCAAAACCTAACTTGACATCCATAGGAAATCTAAATTAACATGTATAGGATTTCGTGTTATTAAACATAACATTTTTTTAAACATATTATTAAACATAGCATTTGTTTTTCACTAAATACATCATGTGAATTGAAACACTTAATGTCTTTTCGGAAACCGATCAAAGCTATTAACGAGACTTGGAATGGGAAGGATCAATATTCTCTATAAAATACTGTCTCCGCAGTTTTGAGAAAACATAGTTAAGATTCTTTTAACTAGAATATTAGTTTATATTCCAATAGTGTTTATCTATTTAATTTTTTTTTTTGAAAAGCACTTATATTTTGATGATTTAAATTCTCATACAATCAAAGCATAGATATATCTTGATTTTTGGATTTATTATGGATTGAGAGGCATTAAATCTTTTAAAATGTAAATATTTTTTTAAGTTTTGTATTCTAAAAAAAGTTTTGCATTTTAATGTATTTGGTGCCTCTTGCTGCATGATAGATCTGGAATTAAGATGGATCTATTGAGCAGATAAGGAATTACACATCTCCCTCATACTCAACACACCATTCAAATATTTTAACGGTATGCCTAGATCTTAACTCCTCATCTATCATAAGTCCATACATCAAATTCCTTGAGATGCAAGTTAAGATGGATCTACCACCAAGTATATCTCTCTCATAGGCAACTCACCATTCAAATGTTTTAACCATAAGAATTTGTTATATATATATTTGTTAGTTTGAATTGTTATATATCTATAAATATATATAACTATATATATATCTTATACTTGCAAATCAAGTGCCTTAATGATTGAGGAGATCGAGAATGGCTAAACCTAATAACCAAACATTTTCATGAAAATCCTTTTACATAAAAAAAATTTAATGACACAAAAAGTTTAATGAAAATGTGTACTTTACAAAACTTATCTTTTTAAATTCATCTTAACCTTAAATTTAAATCAAAATTTCACAATGATGAAATCATTCAAGGTGAAAGAGTTTTAATAGTTAATGATACAAAAAATTAAGTGAAGTTTTTCAATTCAGGTTATTTGATTCCTCTCCATATTGCTTTGAGATTATGATGTATCTAAACTTATAATATTCTTCGAATTTCAAGAAAGAAGAAAATCATGTTATGTAGGAAAATTTCAAACAATATGTAATTAGATGTAAGATGCATAATTTAGTGGCCTTATGCATGCACTTTTGAGGATAGGAAACAAGTGAAGTGGTGGCTTCAACACTCTAGAAAAGGGTTTCTTAGTGGCTACAAGGTTATAGGCTACAAAGAAATCCAAATATCTATTAGTTTTAGGAACATGATCCACAATGAATTTCGGTGATGTCCAACACCTGGACTACTCTCATGATGTAATTGTTGGGATCAACATTTTTTTTAGTATTCATGGTCAAATTTCCTAATGAGGAATCATGAGTCCTCTCTTAGCTACGATGATGAAGGGGTAATTCATTGATGAATTACAAGCCTTGGTTAAAGTGGATGAAGTGTATCAAAAGGTGGAAGAGTGAGGTACGTACATTCTTTGAAAATCTCACAAATTCATATTAGGAATAAGTCATGATGGAATCAATATCCATTGGCATCTCAGGGCTTGATGGTTAGTGCAATAATGGAGATTTTAAGATCTCCTAAATCATGAAGTTACATCGAACATGGGTTTGGTGGAAAAGTAGTTTGAGTTCAAAATGATCCATCTGCTAAGATAACATAGGGTCCTGGTTCAAATAACGTTTTAGATAGGAAGAAGGAAGCTTAAGGTCAAGGTTTCAACAAAGACAATTTGGAAGAGGAGTGTATGTTCAGTGGGAAGAGGGAAACCTTGTAATAAGGATTAACAAGAGGATTTGTAGGTAGTAAGAAGGCTCATAATATTGTCAAAAAGAATTTTGAAGTAATCAAAATGGTGGGGGGAAGTACATCAAGGTTCAAAAAATTAATGTATACTGGAGAAGGCTTTAGTGGGTAAATTATCAGGGAGGCAAATTGATGTGGAGATCCTGAACTTGTGGATCGTTATTTTTTAAGGATTCAAACAATATAGTAAAGTATAGTATTATAGGTGATTATTTTGGACTAAACAAATCATGCATACAGATATGTATGAAATTGTTCAATTAAAAACACACAATTTATTAGTAAAAGTTGTATATTATGGAACAATTTGTATAAGAATTGAATAACATAGTTTGATGGAAAGAACTATGCATTCCAGAGAAGAAGCATGAAAACATAGGTACAAGAACATGGATTTGATGTTTGGAACTCGATAATAGATGGATAAAAAGATCCTACCACTTCTCCGACATAAAAAAATGGAAAGAAACTCAGTCAAAAAAATCCAAGGGCTAAAAATGTCATCCTGAATGGTTTGGTTGATTCAATATATGTCAAGGTTATGCATTTTGATTCTACAAAGGAGATATGGGACAAGATTCATAATTTTTATGAATGGGATTCCAAATTCAAAGGCTCCAAGATTCAAACTTACATAGGTAAGTTTGAACAATTGAAGATGACAGAAGAGGAAGACATTCCATCCTACTTTCTATGAGTTGATGAAATAGTGAATGTTATTAAAGGTTTGGGAGAAGAAATGAAAGAACCAATCATTGTTCAAAAGGTACTGAGGTCTCTACTAATGAGTTTCAATCTGAATATTTTAGCCCTAGAAGAAATAATTGACTTGGGTATCATAAGCATGGATGAGATACATAGAATATTTAAAGCTTATGAAATGAGGACAATACAGGACAATCCATCCAAAGAAGAAGGATCTTTTAAAATGTCCAAAAGGAAAAAGAAGAATGAAAATCCCGAATCAAAGCCACAATGTAGTTGAAGCGTGTTAATAACCAAATATCACTATAGCATAGAAAAACCTCAGAATAAGTACTCAATGCCTTGAAAAAGAGAGAAATTCAGATAATGAGCCTCTTCGAGGGGGAAACCTCCTTATACACCACATAAATGTCAAATTACAAGATGATTCCAAATGAAAATGTCTCATTGCTATATATAGGAGACTATGAGGTACAATTACAACTAATGGACCCAAACCGACATAAATAAAGTAACATTACTCATGTAATATTCCGGAATTAAGGGGTAATGTGCCACTATTTAGGGATTAACATGCCCCTCCCCTTGAGACAAGTGTTGTCCACAACGCTTGAGTAAATATGGATGTTTTTTTATAAAAGACTCATCTTCCCAAGTGGAATCGCCAGCTGCTAGTTTCCTCCATTTAATGAGATACTCTAAAATTAATCCATTCCTTAGTTGGAGAATTCTTGTGTCAGTCATGGCTTTAGGCTCCAATATAATTTTTATTTCCTCGTCAAGTTCTGCAAATATATTTTGAACTGGCATCTTGTCACCTATAACCTTCTTTAAGCATGAAATATCGAAAATTGGGTGTACTCGTGAGGATGCGGGCAACTCCAATTTGTATGCCATAGTACCAATCTTTTGCAACACCTTATAAGGGCCATAGTACTTTGGTGATAATTTATTATCATTCTTGGCTTTTGTGAGGGACATCTGTTTGTATGGTTGTAGTCTTAAAAACACCCAATCCCCTACTTCAAAACTTATTTCATTACGATGTTGATCTACTTGTTGTTTCATGTGATTCTGTGGCATGGTCACGTTGTTCTTTAATATTTGGATAACTTGTTGTTGATTCTCAATGTGATATTCCACTACTTGAACCTTAGATTTTTTTTTAGAGAAGAAGTGACAGAAGGAGAGTGGTATCCATAGAGTGTCATAAATGGTGTCATTTTTGTTGCAGTATTAAAGGAAGTGTTATACCACCATTCTGCCAAGGGTAACCATTTGAACCATTGTGTTTTTTTATTAGAGGCAAAGCAATGAATGTATCCCTCCAAACATTTGTTCACTATCTCAGTTTGTCCATCAAATTGAGGATAATTGGATGAGCTATGAGCTAATTGAGTAACCAAACAAGAAAATAATTCTGTCCAAAAATGTCTAGTGAAGATGGGATCTCTATCACATACAATAATCTTTGGGATTCCATGTATATTTTGAACTATCTCCATAAATGCGGTGGAAACTATACATGATTTGAAGGGATGAGAGAGTGCACAAAAGTGTGCGTACTTGGTCAATCTATAAACAATCACCATGATGACACTCTTTCCTTCAGACTTCGGTAACCTTGTGATGCAATCCATGGAAACCTCCTCGCAACATTGACTTGGGATGGATAATGGTTGTAAAATACCTGGGGTCTTAATTGTGTCCACCTTATTTTGTTGGCAAACTAAACATTCTGCCACAAACATTTAAACATCAGTTTTAAGGCCATCCCCAAAAAAATCCTTCTTGACCCTATGGTAGGTTTTCAGAAATGCTGAGTGCCCTCCTACCAAAGAGGTGTGCAATTCCAATAGTACCTTTTGCTTGAGTTGGGAGTTCTTACATAAATACAAGTGATCTGTGTACCATAGTGAATCATTTTTCCATGTAAATGTATCTAATGCATTGGAATCCCGCTGCAACCTTTGAATGAGAGTCCACACCTTTTCTTCATTCTTCCATTCATTCCTTGCTTCTATTATCCAATCGAGTTGGATGATCGAGATAGCACAGAGAATGGCCTCAACATCTTCATCCTTTCTTGAGAGTGCATCTACCACAACATTTTTCTTTCCTTTTTTATAGACGATTTCAAAATCATAACCCAATATCTTGGTCACCCATTTTTGTGGTTCTTCTTAAGATAGTATTTGTTCCAAGAAGTATTTAAGACTATCATGATCTGTTTTTACCTTGAAGAGCTTACCTATTAGGTAAGGGCACCATTTCTTCAATGCATGTAGTATTGCCATCATTTCCTTATCATAAATGGGTTTGTGTAAGTCCTTTCCCTTGAGTGGCCAAATTTCAAAATCCAGGGGCCTTCCTTGTTGCATTAGAACAACACCAATTCCATTTCCCGAGGCATCACATTCCACAATAAAGGTTTTTGTAAAGTCTGGTGTGGTCAAGGCAGGAGCTTTGCACATCACCTCTTTAAGTTGTTCAAAATATTTAGTTTCCTATGGAGTCCATCAAAATGCATCCTTCCTAGTTAGTGTCCTTAAAGGTGTCGCTATTCTCCCATAGTTCCAAAAAAACTTGCAGTAGTAACCTCTCAAACCCAAAAATCCTCTAAGATTCTTCAATGTTTTGGGAATTGGCCAATCCATCATGACCTTAATCTTTTTAGGGTCTACCTTGACACCTTCATGAGATAAAATGTGACCCAAATAATCTACCTCCTTCACCCCAAAGAAACATTTGGATGGTTTGGCATATAGTTGTTGCTCCTTTAGTAGTTATAACTACTTCTCAACATGTTGCACATGATCCTCCCAAGACTTTCTACATATTATTATATAATCAAAAAATACCAACACGAATTTTCGAAGGAAGGGATTGAAAGTGGAATTCATCACCCTTGGAATGTGGAAGGTGCATTTGTAAGGCCAAAAGGCATGACCAAAAATTCATAATGGCCTTCATGAGTTCGAGATGTTGTTTTTGGGATATATTCTTCCTTCATTCTAATCTGATGATACCTTGAACGAAGATCCAACTTTGTGAAATAGATTTCTTCATGTAGTTAATCTAACAATTATTCAACGACAGGAATGGGAAACTTATCTTTAATAATGATCTTATTGAGCTCTCTATAATCTAGACACATATGGCATGAGCCATCATTCTTGAATATCATTACCACCGGTGGAGACTAAGAACTTTGGCGAGGTCTAATAATGCCATCCTCTAACATTTCTTCAACCATGTGCTTGATTTCACTCTTATGGGCATAAGGGTATCTGTACAACCTGATATTAGGAGGAACACTCCCAAGAATTAGGTGAATATCATGATCATGATTTCAAGTGGGAGGAATACCTTTGGGAATATCTTCAAATACTTTGGAATGCTTATCAATGATCCCTTGGAGATTTAGGGGAATAGATGGCTTAGACGTTTGAACTTCTAGTGAGCATTGTTTTCCAATTACACCTTGATGCCCCTTTTTCAATAATGTTTTCATGACATTAAAGCTTATCACCTTATTGGGTTTCGTTGTGATACCTCTTAACTAAATTTCTATTCCTTCCAATGAAAATTTCATGAAAAGTTCTTGAAAATTAAAATCCATTGTTCCTAATGATTGTAACCATTGGATTCCTAGTACGACATAAACGCCACCCATGGGTATAAAAATCATTGGACTATTCATTACATATTTCCCCATAGTAATATTGATCTTATTACATTTTCCTGAACAATTGATAGTTCCTCCATCTACAATCATTACTTGAAACTCTGGTGCTGGATATACAAAGCACTTGAGAGCTTTGGATAATTTATAGTGAATGAAATTATGATTACTACCATAATCAATTAGGACTATTACCTTTTTCTTTTTGATATGTCGTTCGATCTTGAGTTTTTAATGAGTGCTAATTCCATCCAATGAATTACACGATCTCATGAGAGTCAACTCTTTAGAATAAATCGCTTCTATGTTTTCATCTTGAGATGGTTCTTGTTCTTGTTCTTGTTAGTCTTCACAATCTATGTAGAATAATTTCTTCTCACCACACTTATGTCCCTTACTGTACTTTCTCTCACAATTAAAGCATAAACCTTTTTCTTTTCTTTCCTCCAATTGTTGAGGTGTTAACCTTGTAGGTTGAGTTGTTTTAGAAGAAGGAGAATTATTCTCTCAATAGATGTTAGGAGTGGTCCTTCTAGTAGCCATATCAGTATTTTTAGTTTCAATATTTCTTGCCACCCTAAATGCATTCTCCAATGATTTGGGTTCCTAAAGGCGAACCCCATGTTGAATGTTATCCCTTAAATTTCCTATGAATACATCAATCAAGTGATTATTTGGAATATCTATTACCTTTGTATTCAATCTTTGGAAGTTCTCAATGTGCTCGATAACCGAACCTTTTTTCTTGAGATTTATCAATTGGCTGAAGAAGGTATTGCTCCTTGTATCCTCATAGTGTGCTATCATTTCTTCCATGAAAATTGTCCAAGTGATGAGTGATTTGTGATAAAAAATCCATCGATACGACACAAATTCATTGGGTTCTAAATATAAAGAATAAATTCATACCTTTTGTTTATGTGGCACATCATGTAGATCAAAGAAATTCTCCATCTGAAGTATCCATGTGATTGGGTCCTTTCCATCAAACTTCCTCATATAGATATTAGGAACATGGTTGGTCTTCAACCCAAACATGGAGTTTCTACATTCTTGATTCATCTTCCTTGTGTCCTCATCATGAATTTCATGGGATACATTTTGACTTTTAGGTGTCTTCTCTATTAGAAAATTGTTCAATCCTTCCATGCTCTCATTTTTTAAAGCATCCATCATCCCTTTTAGTTCATCTTTTGTCATTGTCTTCTTTTTTAAATCATTTATGTCCCTACGCATTTCTTAACCTTCATCAAGAGTCTAAGTAGGATTGTCTGGAGGCTTATTTTGTGTAGAAGTTCCCTTTTTGGTGGCATGTTGGCAAAGTATCACTTTTAAAACTTGATTTTGAGGTGGTTCTACTAAACAAACTTTATTCTATTGTATCTCCAAACTTTCGGCCCTTCTGGGTATGAAATTTTATTTTTTGTAGTTCTATGATATTTCTTCTTTTCAATGCCACAAGTCTGATCAAAATTGGATGTTCCAAGTGGAATTTATGGTAACTTCATCACAACTTGCTTATTTTTTACCTTTCCAAGAGATATCACTTGTATAGCATGCCCCGCACAAAATAATTGATATAAAATTATGCAAATTGTACCAGAAATACAGCAGACTGTCTACTATCCAATGCAACTACTTTCACTCAATTTGGATACTCGAGGAACAATTTATGATTGTTTTACTCGGAACACCTACTCGAGACTAGTTAATAATACTAGTCATATACCCTATCTTCCATAGGGTGTATCTACAAATGTAAGATGACCCATAAGATGAATTGTTTATAACATATAATTTAATACTTTCTGTGAATATCTTGCAGATTTCAAAGAGTGAAATGTTATAGAAATTTTTTTATAGCGAAAATTCCGCGATGGCTCAATTTAGGATGATTCCAGAACCCTATCTTACACAGGTTGTATCTCCGAAAGTATAAGTTCTGTGGAGCTGAAATTTTAAACCAACATACCTTGATCCGTCTACTAAATATCCTCCCAGGGGTTTTTTCTGAAACGTCGTAGAAAAAAAATTATAGCTAAAATTCCAAGGTGTCTCAGATGTAGCATTGAAACCCCAAGACCTTGAGCTCTGATACCATATGTTAAGAACCAAATATCACTATAGCATAGAAAAACCTCAGACTAAGTAATTGATGCCTTGAAAAAGAGAGAAATTTAGATAATAAGCCTCTTCGAGGGGGAAACCTCCTTATAGACCACATAAATGTCCAATTACAAGATGATTCCAAATGAAAATGTCTCCTTGGTATATATAAGAGACTATGAGGTACAATTACAACTAATGGACCCAAGCCGACATAAACAAAGTAACATTACTAATATAATATTCCCCTATTAAGGGGTAATGTGCCACTATTTAGGGCTTAACAAAGTGATGATTCATATGAGGATGAATAAATAGCCAACTTCATAAGGAAGTTGAAGAGAGGAAGCAGAAAGTACAAAGGTGTGCTTCCCTTAAAATGTTTTAATTGTGGTAAAATTGGAAATTTTGCAAATAAGTGTCCTTATGCTAAGAAGTCAGATAGTGATGAAGAGGAAAATCACAAGAAATAAAAGAAATATCAAAATGGAAACAAGAAAGATAAAAGGAAAGTCTTCAAGAAAAATCTCTACTCAAGAGAAGACAATTCTTCATTTGACGAAGATGATGAAAGAGATAATGACTGAGAGAAAGTACTCTTTATGGCTATGGAAAATAAGAGAAAAGATGAAGAAGGTGAAGTGGATCTTGAGGAAGAATTAATCAGTGCTTCAACTAAGATAAATAAAGAAAGGAATAAAAACAAATCATTCAAAGAAGAAAATATCCACTTGAGAACCCTACTTGAAGAAGGAAAAATAAAGGAATAAGTTATGCATGTCCATATTATAAATAAAGAAAAAGAGTGTGAGAAGCTCAACAACAAAATCATGACATTGAGAGTTGAAGTCAACAAGATCAACAAGAATTTGAAAAGTTCCCAAGTGTTAGAAAACATTCTCAGCAGTGAAAGGCCATATAGTGATAAATCCAAACTAGGATACAAGAATGTTCATTTTGAGGAAGGTTCAAACTCCATGATGAAAGAAACAAAATAAGGGAGTTATGTAGAAGTTCTCAAAGGAAGGAATCATGGTCAACAAGAATCATAAAGGAATGAATACATAAGGCCTTCTACATTCAAGAAGCAAAGAAGCTTCAATCATTTTGAAAGAAACAACCAAAGAGAATATCTTGATTAGCCAAGGAAGAATTATAGAAGGACTACACCACAAACAAAAAAGATCATTAACTCCCATGTATGTAAATTTATTTTATGGTCATTGTTTTAATTGTACTAAATTTGGAAATAAAATTGTAGATTGGAGGGCTTATGAAAGAAATGATCAAGAAATACATGCATATGTGGCTCCACATAATATTGAATGTTAGAAATGCTAGAATTATGGACACATAGCTTGAAATTGTATAAGCATGATAAATCCTCACATGAAAGAAAATATTGATGAAATATACAAGAAGGCTTGGAAAATAAGTCAAGAACAAGAAGAGTAGGTAAATAAATAACAAGTCCAAGGAATCATACTTACATGATTTGCAACATAACAAGTTCATGGTCAATTTACAAGCAAAGAGGAAAGTGTCAAAATTCAGGTAGAGGATAAAGAAGAAGATGTTAGAACTGAGGATGATGACATAATTTAGAAAGAGAATGAAGAGGAAGATGTCTCCACACATGAAGAAGAGGTTCACTCCACATCATAGAAGGTATTTTTCTAAGCGATACATCTTGGAGACTTCCAGTAAATATGAATATTGAATAGGGGGAGTCAGTGCAGTAGCTAGTACAGATTATAGAACCATCCTTCAAGTAGTTTGAAGTATTAGCAGAGCTAGATTTAGAGCAGTCGGATAACAGAAGTAGAGAATGATAGATTGATTTATTACAGAAGCAGTGTTCTCACATAGGTGTCAGTTGGTAGTAGCATATGAATAATTTTATTATTGTATTCAGGCAGAGATATCTTTAGTATAGGTTGTTCTAGACATGCATAGTTTGTTTGGAGTGGACACATTTGATATGTGATGAACAGTTGCAATTGCATAGTATAGTGACACATGGGTTAGCATTGTGGAGAGTTGAGTAGCATGATTATGAATAGTTTATGAAATTTGGACAGAGATGGATTCGTGATATTCTTATAAGGTACAGAGAGAATGGGTGAGAGAATATGCATAGACGTGGATTTACAATTGGAATCAGTGGAACTATTTGGTGAGAGAAAGAAAAGAGATGGAAGGTACAACACAACAAGGAAAGAGAAACTGTTAGCACAAGCTATATCATTAGAAGGACATTTTTGAATAGTTTGGTCAAGTAAACATGGCAAGTAAATGAATTAATCAAATTTTGAATTCTTTTTGCATATGCCAGTGAAATTCAAGAAGATGCACCAATGAAAATTTAGTAGCACTGGAAGTGAGGAAAGGAAACATATACAAATATCCCTACATAAATCTACATCTTACATAAACATTAAGAGAAGAGAAATCATTAGAGAAAGAGATCGTGATACAAAGATCCAAGAGAAAGTGATGTAGAGAAAGAGAATTTTAGAAAATAATTATATCAACGAGGCATTATAATATGATATCCTTACCATACTCCTATTCTTTGATTAACATTAATCACAATCTTATACACCTGGAAAACACCATGCTTTCATTACTCCTTCAAATAAATAAAAGCAATGAATGTGACATAATGGTGGACTAAATATTTCATGTAGGATGTATATACTGGTTGATTGAAACATATATCTCATGGACATTATAATAGAGATTATGCCTTACAAGGATTTTCACTCTCTTGCTTTTAAATTTTGGGTGACATTATAATAAAACCAACACATGTGTGACATTATAAATGACATAGTTTTCTCGCCACTAGCCATTTAACAAAGACAACAAATGAGTGGACATATACAACATGACAACTTAGTTTATTATTTGGCATGGACTATGTTGCCATGCACCACTTGTTATTATAGTAATATGCATTACAATAGTAGAATCTAGCATATGTACATGAAATTAATTTATGTTGTGAAATGAATAGTTTATGTAACAAATGATTCATTTGATGATGTTTATTGAAGATGAAATCCTCCCCAATCCACAAACAATGGAAATTCAAAATATCTCCCACCCCATCTAAGAGAAGAAAATAAATGTCACATAAAAATTAGAGAATGAGAACATCCAAGAATATCATTAGCAACTATAATTGGTATCACTAAATTACAAACACTAAAATTAAAAAGACATAAACAGAGTAATGTTAAGTTTCTAATACAAATATAACTAGTCATAGTTATTAAGGCTCTAATAAATATATAACTACGAAGAGAAACAATTTTTATGTTTTGAATTAATGATATGAAAATAATGATTGCAATAACAAAATAATAAAAAAATGAAGAATTGTGTCTCCTAATAAATATATAAGTACGAAGAGAAACAATTTTTATGTTTTGAATTAATGATATGAAAATAATGATTGCAATAACAAAATAATAAAAAAATGAAGAATTGTGTCTCCTAAAGATATTGTGTAACTCAACCATTATTGTTATTGTATAATTCAACAATTATTATAATAATACTATTAATAATAATAAAATCTACCTTGTATAAATACATTTAATTAGTTTTATATGAATACTTTATGTAACCATGGTTTCATTTAATGGTAATTACATTTGATTTGGTAATGAATTCTTCATTTATTGTATGAATTGTTGTTATGCATTTTAGTGACGAGTATTTTTGAATACTTTATGTAACAAAGGATTCATTTAATGATGAATTTATTTAATGGTAATTATATTTGATTTGGTAATGGGTTCTTCAGTTATTGTATGAATTGTTGTTATGCACTTTAGTGACGAGTATTTTTGAATACTTTATGTAACAAAGGATCCATTTAATGGTAGTTATTATTATGAATTTTTTTAATACTTTATGTAACAATGTGATTTGGTAATGAATTCTTTATTTATTGTATGGATTGTTGTTATGCACTTTAGTTACTAGTATTTTTGAATATTTTATGTAACAAAGGATCTATTTAATGGTAATTAATACTTTATGTAACAATGTGATTTGGTAATGAATTCTTTATTTTTATTTATTGTATGGATTATGGATTGTTGTTATGCATTTTAGTGACGAGTATTTTTAAATACTTTATGTAACAATTGATCCATTTAATGGTAATTATTATTATGAAATGTTTTGAATATTTTATGAAATAATGGATTTATTTAATAGTAATTAAATTTGATGTATTTTTGAATACTTTTTTAACAAAGAATCCATTTAATGGTAATTATTATTATGAAATGTTTGGAATATTTTATGTAACAATGGATTTATTTAATAGTAATTAAATTTGATTTGGTAATGAATTCTAATTATATGGATTCTTGTTATGGACTTTGGTTACTATTATTTATAATGAAATGTTTGAAGTATTGGGTTGGTAATTATATTTGATTTGGTAATGAATTCTTTATTATTGTATGGGTTGTTGTTATGCACTTTAGTCACTGGTATTTATAATGAAATGTTTTAAGTATTGCGTTAGTGTTCCTTGGTGAGTTCCTTGAGATGAATTTCTTTACATGAAATGCCTTATTAACTTTTATTAACTTGTATGAATAAAATTTTGATGTCTAAGAGGCATGGATGGAATAAATTGGATGTCAACGATATGAAGCACGATTCAAAGGAACGGTGCCGGAAAAGACAAATGATAAACATAATTAACTCAAAGACATTTGTAAAAAATTAATAGAAACAAGTGTTTTGGAGGTAAAAAAGATCTGACAACCCTACACAAACGACAATTTTTTATTTTTTATGGAGAGATATTGGTGCTCAAACAACAATGTGTGCTGCCGCTGTTTGTACTTCCTCAAGGGGTACTAAATCAGAATGAACAATATACAAGTTGTAGAACCCTTAAATTATTTAAGTGTAGATAACAAACATGTATAAATAAATATGTCGTTAGACAGATTTTTTTTTTCTTTTTATACTTAATTCAGCCAAAATATTATAATGTAAATAATTGACGAGAAAATGTTAAATTCACAGAGATTATTTTGATTTAAGTGTAGATAACAAACATGTATAAATAAATATGTCGTTAGACAGATTTTTTTTTTCTTTTTATACTTAATTCAGCCAAAATATTATAATGTAAATAATTGACGAGAAAATGTTAAATTCACAGAGATTATTTTGGAAGTAGGTAAATTGGGGAGCAAACCAACTTTTTTTAGGTCAGATTTTCAGGGTAGTTTGAGTTTTGCAGTATTAAAGTTTATGCATTTTAGGATTATTTTCAGGATTATTATAGGGGTTTTCTCCTTTTTTAAATCAATCCAAATACTTATCAAAATTTTGAATTAATAAAAAATTTAAAATAGTACGGCCTATAAGAAAGGTAAGTCTAAAAGAAGAGAAAAAGTAACTCGAAAGAAGATTGCTCCAGAATTAGCCCACTCCATTATTTTGAAGTTCAATTTATATTGCAGTACATCACAATTGAATTAGTTGACATCAAATGCAATCTGTCCGTAGGAGGGGGAATTTTGACAGGCACCAGAGATTATTTTGAAGTTAAATTTATAGTTCAGTACCTCACAATTGAATTGGTTGACAT